>CANNZV010003915.1:86592-129075 GCA_947561585.1 Caprella mutica | reverse complement strand
CGCCCAGTCTGTATTTCGTGGTAAATAATCGTAAATTCCACTGACATGTCGGTGGAATTTTTTGCCCTTTAAAATAATATTCTGGCAAAGTCAGTGGATTTTTAGCTATTTATTCCTATGTTACCAGTCTGCAGAATATGGGACATTTTTAACATTTTCTGTGCGAACAGTCCTTAATTTCCTCCTATGTTTACATGTATTTTACTGAGAACAGAAGCCAAATTAGAGGATTTCTTGGAGAACACCTTACCAGTTCCTGCAGTCTGGCTGTGTTACCATTAATTTTCGGTGGATAAATGGGTAAAATGTTGGTGGATCAGCCAAATTACTGGAAATTTATGGTGGAATTTTTCAGCTTTTTCAAAAAGTCAGTGGGATTTTGTGCAATGTGCACCATATACATACAGACTGGCACTCCGCGACTCCGCTGAAATCAGAATATGGGAGATATTTGGGATATTCTCTCTGAACAAATTTGAATTAATTCCTATATTATATTTACATTAATTTTGCTACGAACACTTCTGAATTAATCCGTATATTTACATTAATTTTGCTACGAAGTTACGAACAGAATAAGATCTCTCTCATCAGACTCATCTCTACGCCACCAGTCTGCAGAAACTGGTAAAGTGTTCGTAGAGATCTCTTATTCTGTTCGTAGCAAAATTAATGTAAATATAGGAATTAATTCAAAATTGTTCGGAGAGATTATCCCAAATATCTCACATATTCTGCAGACTGGCTACGCCAGTCTGTATTTTGTGGGGAATTCCACCGACATGTCGGTGGAATTTTTCTCCATTGAAAATAATATTCTGGCAAAGTGCCAAAGTCGGTGGATTTTCATTTTTCAGCTATTTAGTATTTACTCCTATGTTACCATTAATTTTCGGTGTAAAAATGGGTGAAATGTTGGTGGATCAGCCATATTACTGGAAATTTATGGTGGATTTTTTCAGCTTTTACAAAAAGTCAGTGGAATTTTGTGCACCAAATACAGACTGGTCTCTACGGACACTTGACTGACTTTAGTTTACCAGTTTTCTGTTTCTGCAGAGCCAGAGTGTATTTGGTGGTAGATTCCAATGATATGTTGGCAGCAGGTATTCAATTTCTCTAATAAAAAAAATTCATGCAATGTCGGAGGATATTTAGCTATTAATTCCTATATAGCCTATATAGGAATTAATAGTTAAATATCCTCCGACATTGCATGAATTTTCTTTATTAGATTGTTTACACAATCATATTTGGTGGACCGACTGATATTTCACAGTAGTTTGAATGTGAGTAATTGCTTATGCCTGTCGGAATACGCCTCCCCTACCCTATATGTGACTTCTAATTGGTATTTGTTTGTAATTTATCCTTAAGTGACTGATTCAATTACTGGCACAAACACCCTATGGGCCTATAATAGGCTCATAGGGTGTTTGTGCCAGTAATTGAATCGGTCACTTAAGGATAAATTACAAACAAATACCAATTAGAAGTCACATATAGGGTAGGGGAGGCGTATTCCGACAGGCATAAGCAATTACTCACATTCAAACTACTGTGAAATATCAATCGGTCCACCAAATATGATTGTGTAAACTTCCACTCATAATCGAAAACCTTCCAGACTTCCATGTGAAACGCTTATCTCATACTGACCGTTAAATGAGTCCGTGGACTCTGTGAGAAGTTATTAGAAAATAATGAAACACAGTAGTATAAAGGCATTGTTCTCGTGCCACTATTTAAGAGTTCTTTCGGATGGGTCAGTGATACGATGTTTGCAGAAGGAGTTTATTTGTTAAGACTTAAGAGTATATATTAAGAGGCATGGACAGTGGTTGACAAGCTGAAATAATAAAATGAACAAATAATGAGTAACTTGAATTAAACCACATGCATCCAAAAGATGAGAGCAAGATGCTCAAAATAAATAAAAAGAATCAAAATAATAAATCATGAACATTAAGAAAATTAACTAAATCATAAAGTGAAATTATAATTCAAATCATAATTAAGCAAACAAAATGATAAATTTTATGAGCAAAAATAATTAATTAATGAAATCAAAATAATGAAGCAAAACACAATAACAAAACACATAAAGAAACTTACCAAAAATGAATGAAGTAAATATACAATGAAGATGACAGATTGGGAAGGACAGGCACTTAATAGTTATTATACTTAATTATACTTATTAATAATTTAATAGTACAAATACTTAAGAACTAGTTAATTTTAGTTACCTGAAGAAAAGAAAAAAGACATAAACAAATAGGACACAAAAATGAAATACATGAATATAATTAAATAATGAATATCAAAGAATAAATAAATGAGGATAGCTTGGGCTGAACAAAAGTTAAAAGAAATATAAAGTTAATCTGAAAGGGAAGAAGGTTATGTCACACGGCAACATACCCCCCTACCAGCACAAGCCATCCACATTTCAACAGCTTCTACAAAAGTGTAACATATAAATAGAATTTTTTTTCATTTCAATACAACATTTTATTTTACCAAAAAAAATTTAACATTACAAAAAATACAAAAGCGATCAATACATAAACAACATGCAGTGTAATAATATGGTATGGAGGCATATATTGAAATTGAAAACATATTGAAAATTGAAAACAAAAAAAATAATGTGTAGCTAATAAAAATATAGACTGTGGACATTCAATAAAGAAGCATGAAATAACACCTTCTTTCTCTTCCTCCTTCCTTTTTTTTTTGTTTTCACACTTAATTTCAAGATTTATTCTGGTACTTTCTTTCTAAAATTCGGGGTTGGACATTCTCAACATCTTTAACTAAACCTCTTGACCTAGTATTATACCTATATCCACAATTACTTGGATCACCTTGATGATCATCAACTAAGGGTGATGATGTAACCGGAAAATTCAATTTGTATTGATCTAATACTTTATTCAACTTTTCAGACTTCTCATTAATTGATTTATCTTCTACAAAACCCCTGAAAGCATTATCAATGAAACTTTCCAACATTGTTATCGAACTATTAGTACTCGAGGTTTCTGAATTAGCAACGTTCATTGAAAAATCTTCTCCAATACTCATTTCCCATACATCATAATCCACATCTAATACAATAACTTCATTATCAATTGGAGAATAATCAACATTAGCAATAATATCCTTCTGAACATCAACTAAACTAAGTTCTTTATCTGCTTCAAAATCAAGGTACTCTTCAAATGAACACAAGGAACAAACATCAATATCAACAGTATTATCATTATTCAAATCAATATCAGCATCATCATCTACTGAAAAACCACTAAAACCTGAAAATGAAAAGTCATCTTCACCAGATGTACACATAGACACAACTCCACTACCATCCGAAGATGCATCAGATTCAGAAGTATCAGACATATTATCACAAGTAAAACCTGAACTAGAATTATTTTGTACTTCAGAACTCTCAACTTTATCAAACCATGGGTGTTTCAATAGATAATGAGGAGGGTCTTTATAGATACAGAGATCAGAATGATGAGCTCTATAAATGGTTTCATTTGTAGGGTCAATTAGTTCATAAGTAACATTATTATCATGAGCTTTTTTAATTACTAAAGGCCCTCTGTATTTATCTGCAAATTTGTTAACAGTCAGGTTTCCTCTCATCTGAATTTTCATTAATACTTTCTGACCAACTTTGAATGATGAAAATTTAGGATTTCCATGTTTCCAACATTGTTTCAATTCATTGACATCAACTAATGGCAAAGCAAATACATCATGTACTGCACCAAGTAAAAAAGAAGAAGGAGATGTTTTAATTTCAGAATGGTAAGTATTATTATAAGAAATTATGGCTTTAGGTAAAAACTTATCCCAATCATTAAATTCGTCAACTAAATTCCTTAATAGTCCCTGAATTGTTCGATTTAAACGTTCAATTGCACCATTACTAGCAGGGTGATAAGGAGTAGTAAGTTGATGTATAGCTAATACCTAACTCTTTAAGAGCACTGTCAAATTGAGAGTTCACAAACTCATTTCCATTATCAGTCATCAATTTAGTTGGTACCTTGGGAAGAAACGGTAAAACATTACTAACTAGAGCATTTGTAACAGCTGATCCAGTTTTGTTTCTAAGTGGCACAGCAGCAGCCCACTTAGAGAAATGATCTACACACATTAAACATCCAATGTAACCAGTACGTGTTTTCGGTAGGCTAATTAGATCCGCTGCTAACAACTCAAAAGGGTAGCTGGTACAAATCTTCAGGGTGGGAGGAACAACATTCAAATTAGTGATCTTTTTGATTTGACATTGCCTACATGTTGTACAAACATCACTAACAACTTTATATCTAGAAGGATGCCAAACAAGATTATTAAGCAAGTGGAAAAGTTTGTCTCTACTGATATGAGAAAATTTACAATGCAAGAAAACGACAATATCGACGAGTACTGAAAATGGAATAACAATCACTGGCGTTCCAGCGCAAAACATCAAAGAGTCATCAATAATATTCAATTTCTTCCGGAAACGATAATAAAGCTTACATTGATTATTCCATTGACTTAAAGGTGTTTGATTATTAATATAGAATATTACCTTTTTTAGAACATTATCAGCATTCTGCAAATCTGTAATTTCATTATTAGGAAACATTAGTTCAATAGCAGATGCCTTTTCAGTCTGACCTACCAGTTCCATTCTGATTTCATCTGACTCACTGAAAATTCTCAATTGATGAAACTTTTCAACTCTGCTAATAGAATATATTAACCCATCAGTATTCAAATTCTCACAATTATAACTAAGATCAGCAACATATAGATTATTTTGAGTCAAAATACCTTTATTTAAATTAATTCCCAAGTCGAAGAAATTCAAAAAATTCAATCCAATCAACATACAATAAGGAAAGTCAGGCTGAGAAATAACTGAAAATTTGAAAGGGAGATCAATATCCAAGTTGCCCATCTTAAAATAAAGTGATACTACTTTAGTGACTTTAGTCTTTTCACCAGACAGACCAATAATATCATAAGGATTACAATCAACAAAATTTACATTCTCTGAATTTACAATCAAACGTTCCAAGGCATTTTCAGAAATTAAACTCAATTCAGCTCCAGAATCAATAAGAGCACAAAGATCAATACTTTGGAAACTAACATTAACTGTGGGTTGAATACCACTCTTGTGAGAGCAAGTAAGAACATTAGGAACATTAGAATTATTGGAGAAGATATCATTAATAGGTTCAAAATCACTATCATCAGTAGAAAAGTCAACATTAGAGTCATCAATCTTTGGAGTATCACAAGTTACTCTTTTACAAGTTAAAACATCAGGCTCATGGTAATTCTGGAGAGGAATCAAAGCATTGAAATGAATTCCACCAAGACATTGTAAGTGAATAACTGTATCAAATTGCTTAAACTCATATATCACTGGCTGTTCCGACCAAAAATAAACATGAATACAAATTTTAAATAATTTAGAAGCAGCAAGTAACACATCTAAACAGGGCAAAACATTCTTACAATACATTGACTTTAGCTTACGCCTAAATTCTCTACCAGGCGACAATTTATAATTTTGAGGATGATTCAATAATTCATCAATTAACTGCTTCCTCAAAGCAAGAGATGAATCTGGTAAATTAGAATGTTTCTGCTTAGTTAGCAACTTGTGTAGACTAACAAAGAGTGAATCTGCACCACCAGGAGTTAACAAATCATCTATCACCAAGCCACCAGGAAGAACATCAGGTGAATCTTGAAGTTGTTCAGCAGGAGCGACACCAAGGCGAGATAGAGCATCTGCTGCAGAATTCAGATGGCCTGGAGTATAGCGCACCTCAAAATTGAAATCGCTCAACTCCTGTAAAGTTCTTGCCATCCTTGAACATACCAACTTCATATTATGTAGATAGACCAAGGGTTGGTGATCAGTGTAGATAATGAAGGGAACTGCATAAAGGAAGGGTTTGAAGGTTTTCACTCCCCATCGAAGTGCAGTCAATTCTCGTTCAAGCGTTGAATAGTTCAATTGAGTTGTGCTGAATGTCATTGATGCAAAGCCAATAACTCTGTGACAGTCACCCTGATTTTGAGCAAGATAGGCTCCAGCACCTCTAGCTGACGCATCAACCCACAACTCCAGTTTATCAGCAGCATCAGAGTAATCAGGATATGCTAGTTCCATATCCTCAAGCATGTCACCTTTAAGTCTACTGAATGCTTCTAACATTTCTGTAGTCCATGTGACAACTTTTGACTTACATCCACCAGTCATGGAAGAGAGGGGCTTCTGAATCTCAGAACAATTGGGTAAAAATTTCCTTTGGAAATTAATGAAACCAAGAAATTCTCTCAGTTCTCCAACTGTGTTAGGTTGAGGATAGTCTTTGATTTTATTCATATAAGATGGAGTTTTCCTTATCCCAGATTCGTTCACAATATGACCAAGAAACTCCACTTGGTTACTGAACCATGTACACTTGCTTGGCTTGATCTTGATACCATGATTTTGGAGAGTCAACAATACCTTTCTAACCAGATCAAGGTGCTCCTCAAATGTGGAACTCATGATGAGTATATCATCGATATACACAATTACTTTGTTAGAGGGGAAAGATGAAAGTACTGCCTGAATTTCTCGTTGAAAGGCAGCAGGAGCATTCCGTAGTCCAAAGCAGAGCCGTCTGAATTGCCAGTGGTTCCTCGATGTTGAAAATGCTGTAAGGGGCCTACTTTCCTCATCAAGGGGAGCTTGATAATAGCCTCGGACAAGATCAAGGGATGTGAAAAATTTGGTTCCTTTGAGGCCGAAAATAGAATCAATTAGGTTGGGGACAGGGAATTTAGCAGGAATGGTTACTTTGTTTAGTTGTCTGTAATCAATACAAAGACGGATGGTACCATCTTTTTTTCTGATGGGGACAATTGGGGAAGACCATGGGGAAATGCTTGGTTCTATGATGTTGAGAGAATTCAGTTCTTGACACTGTTTCTCTATTTCATCAGCTATTGGAGTAGGGACACGTCTGAGGCGTTGGTATATTGGGGTGTCATCATACAGTCTGATCTTATGTTCGGTAACACTTGCAAGTCCGATATCAGACTCTCCCAGACTGAAAACATCTTTGACAGACATCAACATGTTCAAAACAATGTTTTGCTGTTGTTCATCAGTCAAATTAGGAAGTTTCACAAGTGTCTTAAGAGTTTGGATAGATAGTGTGGTTTCTTCAAGATTTTCTTCTGACATTTCAACCAATGAAGACATTGAACCAACAACTTGATTTTTCTTGACAGAAGTGTCCTCAGATGCAACCATTAAGACATGTTTCTGTGATGATGAACAAACTCCACCAATACCTCTAGCATGATTTAAAAGTTTCTGATCCATGTAATGATCACTGAAAACCAACAGATCACCACCAGCTGCAGGGAAGAAACTCACAGGAACAGGTTTTGTAGAGCCAGCAGGAATAGAAACATTCTCCTTAGCGAAACACAATATATTGTTGGCAACTTTCTGTCTAGGTCTTCCTGTAGAAAGCTGAAGATAAATATCCACAAAAGATTTCTGACTGTCATCAAAATATTTGATCAATTTTCTGTCTTTAATTTGAACTTCAATTTTATTCTTAGTTAAAAAATCAGCTCCCAAGATAACTGATTGATTAGTCAGTTTGTGACTAAGCACAATGAATTCAACTGGTTTCATTTTCACATCTGCAATGTGAAGCTCAATCATTGAAGTTCCCAAGGTCATTAAAGTTTTTGTACCAACAACTTTCATCTCACTAGGATTTGTATTCCATATAATGCCATGAGTGGTAGCTACTTCATCAGTTATTACAGATCTACCAGCACCAGTGTCTATCAATGCAGTTTCAAATCCAGTAGCTAGCAAACTGAACTTCAACATTCAGAAGAGAAGACATTTCTGTAAAATGATAAACCAATGCAGGTCTCACATATTGTCTCACATATTCCACTACTTGAACATTCACTGATTGACTCATTTTCCTCTTCAATAGGTTCAAGAGAAGGTTGAAAAGGTTCTTTAGTTGGAGGACTTGAAATAATACCTGCTGATTCCTCCTTAACAACAGGACTCTTCAGTTTAACGGCTTCCTTGAGGTAGAACTTGAGCTTGGAGACCTGTTCTGCTGGTAGTGAGGATCAAACCTAGGGCACTCCTTCAAAAAATGATTCTTGCCACAAATCAAACAGGATTTGGAAGCTCGCCAGCACTGATTTCGAGTATGGTTGGTCTTCTTACAATAAGTACAGAAGTTTTCTTTAGAGTGGTTAGAATTCATAGGATAACACTGATTGTCGGGTGCTTTCTCTTCATTTTCAAACAAGAATTCACTGCTATTTTGATTTTTCCAACCTGGACCAGAAGATAATGATCTGCCTCGATGATAGGAGCTGCATGGCAGTCTTCTATGACCCAATTCTTCTGTATTGGCATCAGTAAGGCGAGGGTTCTTGACAAACACACGATCCTCTCTTTTTCCTTGATATTTGGTCCAATTGACAGTTTTCACTTGAGGAACCCTTTGCTGTTGGAGTTCAGCAGCCATTTCAACAATCGATGAGAATGGTAACTTTGTAGTCTTTCCAGACTGAGCTACCTTCACAGCTCGTTCAGTATCAAGAATTTTCTCTACAATTGAGTCATCAATATTGTGCAGGAACTTCTTCCTGAGATCTTTAGACTTTTCAGTTGGGTGATTGGGATATGCTCGTTGATATATTTCAATTAACCTCA
Source organism: Caprella mutica (assembly GCA_947561585.1). Taxonomy (NCBI): domain Eukaryota; kingdom Metazoa; phylum Arthropoda; class Malacostraca; order Amphipoda; family Caprellidae; genus Caprella; species Caprella mutica. Next base: position 120,290 of record CANNZV010003915.1, on the reverse strand, counting down.
ATCCAAACAAGTCATAGCCTTCTTCATCATAGGGTGAAACTTTCTCTAGTTGTTCTATCCAATAGCGTTTTCCTCCAACTTTCTGCTTAGAGAACCAGGTAAGCAACTCCTTCTTCATTCTTGTTCATTCTGGCTGTTGAGAACTGCCTACCTCCTCTAATTTTATACACATCCAAAAGTTTTCCAGTCAAAAACCTCTCAAGTTCCTGAGTCATATCATTTTGGTTGCCCTTGAATTTGTTGTTGAAGTACTTTTCAAAAGTTAGAAGATATTCAGGCAATTGCATAGTTCCATCCATTTCAAATGTAGGTGGAACTACAGTCTCTCTGTTGTCTCTCCTTGCTTTACTCCTCTTAACAATACTAGAATAGGACTTAGCAGAACTAGAACTGGTCAAGGCAGAATCAGAAGAGTCCCCTGAATCTTCACTTTCAGAGCTGTTCAGGAGACATTCTACTTTGGGCTTGGATAAAGCTTTCTTCTTTGGAATAGCACCAGTGGGTTCTGATGGTTTAGGAGGGATTACAGTGGAGAAATGATTTAATTCTTCTTTCCCACCAGTTTGCCTTTGTTCCTTCTCATTAATGATATGAGAGCACCTGCTCTCAGGAGATACTTTATCCCAATAAGAGTCCTTAGCCAATCTTGTGAAGACTTCAGACCAAGCTTTGTATGTCATGTGATGTTCTTCTTTGGGGATTTTGAACAAAGACTCACTCTCCCTGAAGACAGCAGCAAGATGAGACCTGGCCTCAGAGAAACGTTTAGCTGGTTTCCTCACATCAAGGCCAGAGTTCCAACGTGGGAATAAGACACATTTGACATTATCAATTTTTGGGAGTAATGCCATATTAATGGTCCAAGAGAACTGGCTGTTGATAAAGTCAGCTCTCACTTTGGGATGGGAGAACTGGTTCAGAAGTGACTGTAGCTGCATAACATAAACAGTGAAGTGGGGAAAGACTTCCTCAGATTGAATCACACTTCCAGCACCAGCCACAGCATCAGATCTCCTGTCATCTTCAGTATCTTCATCTGTACTCTTCTTCTGCCCATGCCTCTCTTTATCTTTATCATCATCGAACAGACCCATCCCGTCGAAGATGCCAATTGTTCTCGTGCCACTATTTAAGAGTTCTTTCGGATGGATCAGTGATACAATGTTTGCAGAAGGAGTTTATTTGTTAAGACTTAAGAGTATATATTAAGAGGCATGGACAGTGGTTGACAAGCTGAAATAATAAAATGAACAAATAATGAGTAACTTGAATTAAACCACATGCATCCAAAAGATGAGAGCAAGATGCTCAAAATAAATAAAAAGAATCAAAATAATAAATCATGAACATTAGGAAAATTAACTAAATCATAAAGTGAAATTATAATTCAAATCATAATTAAGCAAACAAAATGATAAATTTTATGAGCAAAAATAATTAATTAATGAAATCAAAATAATGAAGCAAAACACAATAACAAAACACATAAAGAAACTTACCAAAAATGAATGAAGTAAATATACAATGAAGATGACAGATTGGGAAGGACAGGCACTTAATAGTTATTATACTTAATTATACTTATTAATAATTTAATAGTACAAATACTTAAGAACTAGTTAATTTTAGTTACCTGAAGAAAAGAAAAAAGACATAAACAAATAGGACACAAAAATGAAATACATGAATATAATTAAATAATGAATATCAAAGAATAAATAAATGAGGATAGCTTGGGCTGAACAAAAGTTAAAAGAAATATAAAGTTAATCTGAAAGGGAAGAAGGTTATGTCACACGGCAACAGCATATCCGACAGTCTCGCTTAGAATAAATTGGCAATTCCGACCTCCAATATTTGCTATATCCGACATGCTAATTTTAGATATTGAATAATTGCTAATTTAACTATGAATTGAGATATAATTTGGTATATATGGTCGAATATTGTTTCTATACTGTTTTTAATGTATTTTTTGTATAAAGAATTCAAATAAATTATTTGAGTAACACTAATAATATTAAAACAAAATTCAATTCCATTCGTATAATAGAACCTTTACAAGAAACTCAATGATTTATCAGGCTAGTACATATAATTAAATAATTATATTGGGTGATATATTGTATTTTCACTATAATAAAAAACTAAATGAAACAAATTATAAGTACTGTTATTGTTTATTTAAATCAAATGCAAAATTCACAAGAGAAATCAACTTCTTCATCTTCGGCATGTTGGTCAAATCTAACTCTAATCAAATGTGCTTTGGGAATGCAAGGAACATGCATTTTTCGATTGCATTCGTCACATTCAATCCAAACGAGATTCTTCTTGTTCTTCTTGTCCTCTGAATAAGATATTTCACAATAGATGCACATCCAGTTTTCGCCTTTCTTCTTCTTAATTCTTGCGTCTGCCTGTTCTGCAAGGTATTTTCTGTACTGCAGTCCACTTACGACATTTGGCTGTGGTTTATTGACGGAATGCTTACGTTTATAGACTATTTTCCCAGGGAAATACTTTAGTCTAATACACCAGCCTTCGGAGTAACAACAGCAGTAGTAATATGGGCAGGTGCGGCATTCGTAGAAGTACTAGCAACGAGTGAAGCATGAGTTAATGCTGTACTAATCGAGCTATTGGATGCAGGGCAAGGATCGGAGACTGAAGATACGGTTACGACCAAAGTGTTCATAATCATGAGAGGAGCAGATTTACTCAGAGGAGTAGAAATAACCGGAGAATCCGGATCAGACTGAATGATTCGTTGAGTTGAATTGACAGGTGAAGAAGCTCTGTTCACACATTTGGGGTCAGTCTATACGCTATCGGTAGTCATGGGAACTGGAGAAACCAGTGAAGCCGTAGAAGCTGAAATATCCGTTGAGCTCATAGCAGGCGAAGAGGTGGTTTCTGTCAAAATATCAGATATATCCAGAATATCATCATCAAAAGCTTTGAAAGGAGAACCAATGATGTCGGATGAAGCTGATGACGGACCAGCTTGGGTGCTCACAAAAGCTGGTGATGTAGCATTTGTTGCTACTGTAGTGATATTTGGTAGCAGACTTGGAACTAAATCGTCTACAGGCAATGGCTCAACAAACGAAACAAATGAAATATCTTCGAGCATGGTAGATTCATCCCCAACAGGATTGGAACCTCAATCCAAAGTTGAACCAGAATGTTCTGCATTGGTAGACTGAACATCATCTGCTCCTCCAGAGTATTGAGAGGTTCCAACCGTCGCAGAAGTAAACACCTCCGTATCTTCATTCAAGATTACTGTCGCTGGGTTGTTCTTATTTTGTTTGCCTGCTATTGTGATCAATTCCTGTACATTATTTTTAAATCCTCCAAGCTACCTTCTCCATTCGCACATCTGATAGCTTTATCTTGACCTAATAAGAAATCCACAACATTAAGAGTTCCTTGGTGATCCTGCAGGTCACCCACCTCAGTAACAACTCCTTCTTCATCTTCCAGTGCAATTTCCAGACATTTAGTGTAATCCACTTGATTTGGATCCAAGGGATACAGACCGTAGCTTTAAATCCATTTGTTATGACTCACAGGAATCTTATCAATGACTTTAGAGAGGAGAGGTGCAATGTCTCGTTTCTTTATAGTCGTGTTTGGATTTTTCCTCTGTTGTTCGGTGACTGCCTGCCACCAATAGTGCTTCAACGGTTTAAACGCACCAATTTCCGCTGGTTGAAGTATGTGGGTAGTATTTGGAGGCAGTAAATATAGGATAATTCCATTGTCTTCGCAATATTTAGATGATTGCATTGTGAGGTGAGTCTTGTGACCATCAACATACAAGATTACTGGCTTCCTAATCGCATTTTGAATGAGCCATGGATCGAACGCATTTCCCAAATACTCGTAAAATGTTTCCGACTTCATCCAGCCACTTTCAGTTGAAGGCATGAAAAAGTGATCAGGCACAGATGCTTTAATATCTGCTGGGATTTTTATGTGAGGATAGATGATTATCGGAGTCACAGTAGCTCCATTTGCGCTAAATGTTCCCAAAAAGGTTAGGTTGGACTTCTCAGGGCCGGGAGCAAGTTCATAGATATTCTTCCATCCTCGCATTCCAATTACTTTTCCAGTTGATGGACATAATTGGATACATGATTCATCACAATTAAATATACGGGAGGGATCTCCCATAATGTCATCCAATCCATTCTCTGATATGAAGTTTTGCAGTGAAGCAAACCATTCTCTTATCTTCTCCTCCGTAACTCCAAAACGCGCTTTGCTTACTCTTTCTGGAATTCGGACTGAAACCTCATGGTGTCGTTTCAAAAAGGCCTAGAAGAGACATTAGATAATAATATATAATATTTCTTAAACTATATAACATATTGATATAAAATTGCATGAAAATACCTTCAGCCAAAACTTCCCAGGCTTTCCATCTGTAAATGGATTCTTTCTATTTGGTTCATCCGCCATCATTTCCTGAACCGTATTTAGTACATCGCACCGATGTGGTGGGAGACATCTTTAAGTACATTTCTTTATCCAGCTGCATGAAAGTTTTAATCAAAGATCAATAAATAAGTGAACATATATCAACATACAAATGAATAATTGAATATAAAAACATTAGGTTTAGATGATCAACTTAATCAACTATGGCAAGCTCCTCTGCTTCAGTCAGAAAAGGATCTCTATCTTTCGTTTTTCCTTGACAATATTTACCAGCAATTTTGTCTATAAGAGAAGTTCGTGGAATGTTATATTGCATGGATGCAGCTCATTTGAATAACTCTCCATCTTCAATGGCTTTTAAAGCTTTATTTAAATCTTCAACTGTATAATTGATAGCCTTTTTCTTAGGAGCCATGTTGCTGAATTATGTATGATGCACTTTTATAATTCTTAAACTGAAAAAAAATACATGAAATACCTAAACAAGTTACAGAAATTATCTACATATAATTTAGTTTATATAATTTATTCTCATATATCAATCATTATTATTTTATGAAAGCAAAATCATTTAAATCAACATGTTGTCTATTACGACAGTGGTTATTCCGACGTGTAACTTAATGCGACATAACTAATTACGACATTGTGCAAAATGCGACAGGGAGGGAATTCAGAACCAGTGATTTCCGACAGCACCTATAGAATTGCAATTAGCAATATTTAAGTATGTCGCAATTTGCAAGAATTGAAGGAGTAGTTGAAATAACTTGAGTATAATGACTTTTAGATAAAATCGTAACTGAATCGTATATATGACATAAATATCAGACAGTATCTCTATGCATAATGCGACACGCCTGTCGTTATTCGATTTATAAGAGGGAAATGCGACATGCAATTATAAAATAGCAATTATTTATTAATCAATGATCAATATGCAACCACATCATCAAAAAATGTCAAAATATTAGTATTTTATCCATCAGAACTAATTTTTATCACCATACACCAGTTATTTTTAAGAATATCACTAATCACGAAGAAGACCTGTCTTGTCCAACCTCACAACTCAATTTCGGTTTTGATACTGATTTCATATAACGTGTCAAACGAACTCCAATAAATATTCTGATTCTTTTCCTAGGGTAACTTTTGTTTGTGCTCAGGGAAAGAATATCCAACCCTTTATAAACAAATCATCGGAACGTGTTTATGGAGTGTTAATATTTTATTGTTGAGAGTTTATTGTGAAACTGTCGGATTATGCTCCTATGTCGTAAATCACCTGTTATACCCTAAACGCTTGTGACTCGATGTAACTATCTATCATTAGAAAGCTGGAACTTTTAGCTTTCCAATGGTATTACACACATAAGCTCATTATGTTATTAGTTATGCAATTAAAAGTAAAAATGTCCCATTAGTCTAAAATGCTAGTGATCGTCATAGCAATATCTATGTTTGGTCAGTTCCATTTCTATTATCGTCAGGTGGCCAATCATAAGAAACTAGTCCTTGTCATACCTGCCGATTAGTGATTACTAATATCTTGTCTGTTTTTATTCGTTGCTGCACATAACTGGTTATTATAGGTAGTTGTGTCCGTTACCCAGTCTGAAAAGAAGGTCTCCTCAGACACAGGATTTTTTTATAGAAATTGAGATTTGGTTGCAGCAAATAACATGGGAACATAGAAATTAAATAGGCCTTGGTTGTTGGGCGCAGGATTAATCCACAAATCCTGCTTTACCTTTCAGACTGGTCCGTTACCAATGCCAACTATTGGAAACACACTTAAATAGTCATATATGATATTAACTAGCGATCTGACAATATACAACACATAATATGCTGCATAGGATGCGCGATACAAATCTTTACTCTCGAAATTTATATGCCGTAAAAATATGCTAAAAGTCGCTGGCATATAATGATATAAGCAAAACCAAAATGCAATTTTCAGTGTACTTAAATAAATTGTATACCTACGTGCTATCTATTTTAGCACAACTTTTTAAAATTAATTTATTCATTTACTTATCAATTAATTGTACTAAATAACAAGGTGTTATATTTAATTATTAATACATTGGTAGTTTTAATATCCCACCTACAAATTGTAAATTTGAATGAGTTATTCAAATTTGAAAAAATTATATCTAAATAGTTTCATGAATATTTTTCTTAGTATGCGCGCTAAAATAACATTTTCTCTCAGGGCTTACAGAGGTAAAATAGAAAACTAGGTAAATGAACCGCTGTGTTAGACATTCCCATGTTAAAAATTGACCAAGTTATGCATATTCATATGTCAGTAAGTATGCACAAATGCTTATTTTATTATCTTGAAATATATGCAGAGTTACTGCATATATGCAATATGTACAATGTCACATTCCTAATGATAACTGTATTTCAGGAAATTTATCTTTTTAATTACACACAACAGTTAGCATTATGCGTTATTATTTCATCACCAGTTCAAATTTTATAACTACAATAGCAGTTTGTGAGATCATTATAATAATTAAAACACTAATAACATATAACAAATTTATTCAATGTAACATACTATTTAATGCATATCTAGTTATAATAGCAAACAAATGAAAAATTAAATTATTAGCTTCTATCAGTTTTGTTAATTGTAAAGAAAATGAACTCATAATACCTAGTATAATGAATAATATGAATTAACATATTAAAGTGGAAATGATAGTTTATGTACATACAAATAGTCATATGTAAAATAATAGTAAAGAACCTAGAAAATTTATATGAAATTACAATAAATATACCGTGAATTTATTTAATGATGTGAGCAAAATTCACAAACGAATGACACGTTTTCCGATGGGTCATCGCTATCGTATTGAACGTTAATCTTGTGCTTCTTAGGCACACATGACGTGTGCATTTGTTTCTTGCAAGCATCACATTCTATCCATTTCCTATCTATTTTATTCTTAATATCCTCAGACCATGTTACATTGCAATAAATGCATTTCCAATCATCAGGTATCTTCTTCTTTGAAAGCTTCTTCTCAACCACAAACTGCCGATATCACTTACTTCCAATCATTGATGGGTGAGTTGAACCAGGTGCTCTTCTTTTCTTTATTTGAAATTTTTCTTCATTGAATATTTTGTCCCTTTGTCCCTTGAGACGTTGGAGTGGTATGAGATGTTTTTTGTCTTCACTCCTTTTATTTTAGTTCCATCATTAGTTTTAGTCAACGATTTAGCAAATTTATTCGGCAAATCCGACGTTGATGCAACTGCTAAATCCAGTGCAGGACTTAAATCACTGGTAGAAGCTATCTCTAACTCTAGTATTTCTGCTTGTCCACATTTAGAGCTTTTCCTTTGATAACATAATATCAATTCCATTTTCACTCTGAATCACCTCACTAATAGTTGTAACTTCAATTGACATGTCCAATTCTTGCCAAACTGGAACATTTAGAGTTTCATATTGGGAACAACACTCCGTTTTCCTTTTAGTCTTGCAAGCATCGACCATTAGTGATATCCCATCTGTAAAAAAGGGATAAGATAGTTTTATTTTTAGTAAAGTCACTTGTATTGTTGTCATTCAAATTATTGCTTGGTTCTAGAAATATATCATTACCATTGGATGGTCCCGCTCTGCTCACATATTGTGGAGTTATCATATTAGTACCACCCACATCATTGGTTTCCTGCAGATCATTGGGATTGCTGCGATTACTAATAGTCATGTTAACTGAATCAAATTCGACTACATCATAGTTATTCCCAGCTTCTATTGCATTATCTGTATCATCCGATGAACTTGCCAATTTCATTCTTGCATAGAGTTGGTACAGACAATCAACGGTCAACCCGACTTTATTAGAGCAAAGATTCAATTTTTCTTTACCGAGCTCAAATTCTACTATTTTCAATGCATTAGCATATTTTTGCTTAGAGAATGGAGATTCTCTAGATAAGGAAGGAATTTCTTCATTAGTTTGTTCTTCAATCGTCACATCCAAGCATATAGAGTAGCTCACTGCATCAGGATTGAGAGGGTAAAGGCCACATCCTCGAAAAGCATTCTTTATTGAGTCTTTCATTACTCTCTTTAATACTTTGTTGAGGAGAGGAGCGACATCTCTGCGTTTTACAACTCTGTTCTCATTTGCAATTTGAAATTTATGAACTTCTTGTCGCCAATAGAGCTTCAATTGCCTGAATAGTCCTACATCAGCCGGTTGCATGATATGAGTTGTGTTGGGAGGAAGTAGCTATATATATGATTATTCCTAATTCCTCGCATTTTACACTCAACTGAAGTGTGAGGTGACTGTTATGTCCATCAACAAACAATATAACAAGTTTGGCTACGTTATTTTCAACAAGATATTTTTGAAATATATCAACTATGAAGTCGTCGAATGCTTGCGAGTTCATCCAACCAGAATCAGTTTCTCTTACATGTGTAAATTAAAGTTGGAACCACAATATTTCCATTGGCACAGAAGTTTCCAACAAAAGTAAGGTTGCTTCTCTCTAGGCTTCTTTTTACCTTTAATGGTCACTACTTTCCCTGTCTGTGGACCTAATTGGACGCAACTCTCATCAAAATTATATATCCTTGTGGGATCTTGCATCATCTCTTATGAATTCATGTCCAGGATATTTTTTGAAGCTCTTTGAACCATAGCCTGATATTGGCTTCTGTTATACTTGCTCGACCCTTAGAGAGTCTCTCAGGAACTCTTATCGCAAGTTCTTGGTGACGAGCTATGAATGATTTCCACCAAGTTTCGCCAGGTCTGCCCTCTTTGAATGGTGTTTTTCTTTGTGGTGTAGATGGAACCATTCTCTGGACAGTGTCAATGACATCGCACTTAAGAGGAGGTAGTCCTCTTTTATTTCCATCTCTTATCCACTGCACCAGATCCATCTCTTCCCTTTCTGTGGGGAAAGGAACGGGACCCATACGACGTCCTTTGAGAGTCTTGCCAGATAACTTGTCAGACAATGTCGACTGTGGAACTCCATAAGTTGATGCTGCTTTTCTTCTAGAAAACCCCTCTTTTTCAATCGCAGAGATAGCCTTCTCCATCACGTCTGTTTTATACACAAATTTTGGTGGCATTGTTATAATCTCAAAATGTAAATGCTATTTTAATTAATTTATATTCTGTATAAATTTGGTAAGTAAAATACAGACAGGCCCACCTTTCATTACCAAACTCACGACTCAAGGTTATTACAAATGCTAATGAGAACGATGTATGACTCAAGTTATTATATAATTGTAACTCCTAAAATATTTCAATTTTTATGAGTTTGATTAAAAGATATTTATTTTGTAAGCATGCTTTACTGTATATTGAAATGAAAAAAGTTGAATGATGAAAGTTTCAAAGTAGCTAAAAGTATCAGAATTCAACCATAGCTTAATTCTTACTCATAATAGGCGAGTAATTCAATATTTTTATGTATTTAATTGTGTAACATTGAACAGTGAGCAATTTTATTCACTATTAAATATTTTTGGCAGTATGTTACGTTACCAGTTATCGGACGTTCCATAATTACTTAAGAAAAAATATAATGATTATTATTTAATATTAATTTTGATTGGTGACATGATACCTGCAGGTAGCTATATAAATTAAGATATCAAATTAATTACTCACCTACACTGAGTGAGAGTCAACATAAGGTTTAATTTTAATAATTGTATTCATTCACTTCATTGAACTTCCATCAGCTAATTCTAAACCATTTCATTTTAATCTAACTCATAGAAAATCGAAAGTTTAGGGAGCAACTATATAAAATATAATAACGCGACTCATTAGACGCTATCATTAATCTTTGTAAGAAGAACAAGGGGGAGGGTAATAAAAGCGGGGCCTGCAAGCAAATAATTAATTAATAATTTAGTATGAGATCTAATTTTTGCATAAGAACCAAAGGTCATATCGCGACGTCAAAAAGAAATTGAATAGAAGGGACCCAAAGAAGCAGTCAGAAAGGAAAGTGGACAAGAATGTGAATGCAGTCACTTACCAAGAAATGTGATGAAAAGGGACACAAGCACCGGTGGCTGCACTCACGGATGGAAGAGGAAAATGAAGAGGTGATAGTTAATGAAATCCACGTTTCTACTTAACACAAAATTTAAGACCTTGTAGTTGAAGAGCATAACCCTAGCACTATCCTCCAAAACTGCAAGTAGCGTTAAAAATATGATAATTATGAAATCAGACAATACATAATCCAAATTACAAAAGTTTGGGACCAAAGTCAGCTTCAGGATAGAGCCCAAGGGTGGTTGTTATCTTACATAAGAACCTGCTTCATTCTAAGATATATCAGTGAAATTATTTAAAAATTTATTTCTGTGTCCGGCCAAATTAGTAATTCAAATAAATAATATTTGTTATCGGACGCATGATGGGAATTATTTCCAGTAATCGTCAGGGTGGACGGATGTATTGTTTGTTTAAAAGGCCAGTCTGTCCGATCATAAACAAAATGGACATTCTGGTAATCTAGTGATCAGACTACCATTTAAATTTAAAAAAGTGATATAAGTTTGATTGTATATTAAATCAGATTGATAGATCGTTAGTTCCACATCTAGAAAAACATACACCTGGCACTTAAAAAGCTATTGAATCACATTTATCTAACAGTTTCAAAGAGGAACCATTCTCTTTTGAAATGCACAATAAACTGATCAAAATCATGACTTCCACAAATGTTCAGAAGCCACACGCTTCTACGTGTAATGAAGTGATTCAAAGTATTACTCACCAATCAGGAAGGCTGATTCATTCTAATTTGATACGCCCCTCCTTATTACTATATTGTATGGAAAATTTTGCTGTATGCCTTGGCTATTCCGATTACCAGAGGTATGCTTATTACTGGCACAATCACCTATTTGGTTCGTCTTCAGAGGTTTTAAAATTGACAATCAATACTTACCTTATTCTTTGATAAATAAAGTAATATTTATTAATTTAGTTATCCAGCCGGCAGCCTCAATACGTTTTCTTCGATTACGAATAGTCTTCTATAATCAAGGGATAACTATCTTAAACAATAGCAACCTGTAATTGTCACGCATTTCATGTCTACACATATATCTTAGTTTAGGTTGCATATTATTAAAACATAGGTTAAATGAACAGTGTTTTTCACAGGTTTAATGGAATAAGTTTTAGTTTAAGTGATAAATTCAGTGAACAATAATTTGAGTGTATCCTCTATGGTTCTCTGCAGAACACTGACTCTAGATTGCTAATACATGGATTTTATATTATGCCTAACCTGGAAACAATTATAGAATAGGAGAACTTGAAAAGACAAGGAAATGTAAACATAAGACAATTATGCTGAGGTGTTTAAGCACATCAGCTAAATACAATAATATGAATATAAATACATAACAAGTGTGACTATTGATATAACACATATATCTTAGTTTTATTATAATGCTAGCCCCCAGGGGCTCTATCCTGAAGCTGTCTGTGGTGAATGGAAGAGAAGGGGGGTGGCGTCCCTTGGGCCCCGAACTGTTGTAATTTGGATTATGGATTGTCTTTTTTCATTTTTACCATGTTTATCATTTTTTTAACGCTACTTGCAGTTTTAGAGGATAGCGCTAGGGTTATGCTCTTCAACTACGAGGTCTTAGATTTTGTGTTAGGTAGGCTCGTAGGCTTCATTTACTATCACCTCTTCATTTTCCTCTTCCATCCGTGAGTGCAGCCACCGGTGCTTGTGTCCCGTTTCGTCACATTCCTTGGTAAGTGACTGTATTCACGGAGTAGCTTTTCTGCATCCATGAGCATTGTCACCGACGGTGGTAAGTGACTTTGTTCATGGAGCCACTTTCCTATCTGACTGCTTCTTCCAGTCCCTTGTATTTAATTTCCTTTTGACGTCAGCGATATGGCCTTTGGTTCCGAAGCAGACGTTAAACCCCCTAATAAATAAATATTATAATGCTACCTATATCTCATTTAATTTACTGATAATTTTTTTTTATTGTTTTATTGTTTCAATTAAATTAAATCTTATGGAAATATAATTTGAATGCCCGCTTCAAAAATCAATGCCGTAGAAGTTTGCTCTCTCTTCCATTTCTGTGGTGTAGATTGAACCATTCTTCGTCTGCATCAATGACGTCACATCATGGGATCATGGATGGAAGTCATCCTAATAATCATCCAGCCTTTAATTCACTGAAAATTACCTGTTTTTTCTGTTAATTATAAATTTATCTGATTGAATTTTATGTATATTGATTATTAGCAAACAGCATATATAATTCACACAATAGCTGAAAGTAGGTATGGTATCATTATGTAAAATTTACATATATTTGACAGTAAAAGTATTATATCTTGTTATCATATATGTAACGACATATTTTATTCAGAGATAAACAAGCCTTGCATAACTATATGAAAAATTATTGATACCTATATGGTTATCTTCCAATGTAACTACCTAAATTAATAAGTTTTAAATAACATTTGTTATTGGACGCATGGCGGGAATTATTTTCAGTAATCCTCAGGGTGGACGGATGTATCGTTTGTTTAATCGGTCAGTCTGTCCGATCATAAAAAAATGGACATTCTGGTAATCTAGTGATCGGAGTACCATTTAAATTAAAAAGTAATTATTTTTTTGTTTAGATTTTAAAATGCACTGATAGAGCGTAAATTTTTCATCTAGAAAAACATACACTTGGTACAATAAAAGCTACTGAAACACACTAAGGAGTTTCAAAGAGGAACCATTCTCTTACGAACTAAATACAACGAACTGACCGATAACTCAACTTTCCGACAATCATCGGTAGCTACCTGTTAATTTGTGTGGTTAAATGATTAGAAAGAATTACTAATCAATTATAGTGGTTTGTTCTTTAATAATTTAGTATGCATACCTCTATTCATTAATATATTATATAGAAAATTATATTTAATGTGTCTGCTATTTTGATTACTACAGGTATGCCGATTACTGGCACAAACACCCTAACCATTAATTTTTGGAGGGGAAACTGGAAAAATGTTGAAGGACTAGACAAATTGATGAAAAATGTTGGCAGCTATTTCTCAGATTTTTGAAAAAGTCAGAGGAGTTCAGTGCACCAAATACAAACTGGCCAGAGTGCAGACTCCAGTCTGCAAAGCATGCACAATTAGTCTCCAGATATTTAATTTTTGGGGCAATTTCTCTCCAATGATTTTCAAATTTCTCTCCAAAATGGCCTAAAATCTCCAAATACTCTCCAATAATTACATGAAAACATAGGAATTAATTAGAAAATTGTCGGCGGATAATTCAGGAGACTAATTTCTAGGCCTTGATATGGTGCGTTCCCGTGATGAAGAACTCGAAGGACGTCCCTCAATTCTACTAGAACAAACCGTTCCCGTGATGAAGAACGTTCGTCAAGTTCGTGGAACTCGACGACACGGTAGGTAGTACGTCGAGCTGTCCCTCTTGGCAGCCGTGACGTCGCAAACGTAAACAAACAAACGAAAAGGGCGGGAGAAAAACCTGTTCTTATTTGTAAATTAATAAAATTCATAATTGACATAATATTACATGTTTTGAGATTAATTGATCATTAATTAAACCAACCAAACCAAATTATTGATTGTTAATATCCCTAATTAATTAGTGATATTAATTCCTAGACCACGGAATCGTACACATTGAAGTGGTTGCACGGGAACGCTAACTGAGGGACCGTACTTCGTACCTTGATGGAACGTTCTTCGAGTTCTTCAGCACGGGAACGCACCTTTAGTCACCGGATAAACTTCACAACTTCATGCATTTTTTGCAGACTGATTAACTCATTGTCTTTACTTTTCGAGGTTTCTTCTTACAGGAAATTAAAAAAATGGGTAAAATTGTTCTCTATATCCGCCCATATTTTTACCCATTTCTTACCCATATCCGCCCCTGGCCGCTGCCAGTTCATTTAATAATCATGATATTTGCAGCACGTCTGAGTACGACATACTACTGAATACAGCAAACTATATTAACGGTTTCATGGCACCAAGATTTCATGTCACAAAAATCTAAAAGGCGGAAAAGATTTTAGACTCCCGAACCCACCTGCCAGGTCATTAAACAATCATGAAGTGTGCACTGTGCAGTACAACAAAATAGCAGATGCAAATTCTACATTACCACTTTATATCAGAAAAGCAACATGTGAAAATTACCTAAAAGTCTGAATTCCTCAGAATAGATATGGCATCCTCTGTGCAAAGAATGTTTGACAATTACTTTCCTGCCTATTTTGAATCAATAGAACCTTTTTATATGGATGACATTGCTACTTTGAAGTTTTTTGTTTCTCATGGTGTCATTCTTTCTACTGAAGAAACAGAAATAGGTACCTAACTGCCCGAATTGTGAGCACAACCTGAATTTTGACCAAAAAAAAATGCCTTCCCATGTTATTACAAGTACATAGAGAAGAGGAACAAGAGACACAAAGATGTGATTTCCATGTGTCAATTTTTAATGGATCTTTCTTATCTGGTTCCCATCTTAGTTCATCTCAAATATTGCTCTTCATATGTTCTTGGCTTCAAAGAAAATGGTGTCACAAAACCGTTCTTGAAAACCCAATAATTAACAGTCATGCTAGTAATGACTGGTGTTCATTTTCCTGTGAGGTCACTGAACATTGGTTGCAAGACATTTTGTTGAAATCGATGAAACCTTGATAACGAAAAGAAAATATAACAGTGGAAGGACGCTTCAACAAGTGTGGCTCTTTGGTGGTATTGAAAGAATGTCAATTGAATTAAATGAACCCACGACAAGAAACAAAGAAACAATCATTGCCCTAATACAGAAATTTATTCGTCCAGGAACAACCATTTATTCCGATCTTTGGAGAGCTTATGCTACTCTAAAGGATGAAGGGTACATTAATTTCGGAATAAACCATTCCCTAAATTCTGTGGACTCTCAAGATTGTCAAATCCACACCCAAAATTTTGAAAGGCTCTGGCGTGACCTCAAAGAGAATATTAAGAGACCAGAAATAAGAACCGTATTTTTAAAACAGTACCTAGGTCGCTACTTGTTCTCAAAAAAACACGACTATATTGCCTCACATGAATTTCTAATGGAGGCCAGAAAGCTTTACTCTCCTTCACTAATTCACAAAGAATTAGTTAAGAAATATCTAATTTTCTCCTATGTTCTTGCAATGTTATTTTGGAGAGAATTTATGATAATTTGATCATTTTGGAGAGAAATTTGGTGATTTTTGGAGAGACTAATGGAGAGTATGAGCCATACTATTTTACTTGACTAGATGTATCACATTATCATTTAATTCTATCCAAATAAACTGTTTTTGTGGATCATTTTTGACAATATTGAGCATTTATAATTTAGGTATTGACTATTGAGATCCCAGTCTTAAAAGTGACATCAGTCTGCAGACTGCTGATCATGGGAGATATTTTTATTTGGGATATTCTCTATGAACAATTTTGAAGTAATTCATATAGGCTATTTGTTTCTTCTAGGTATTTCTGGAAAATAAGTGTATAGTTTATTCCTCTGATGTGCTGAGTGTTATAGATATAATTAAAGCAAGAATTGTTTTTCACAATGGATATGCTGAGATCTGTCACTCAGTCTGTGTTGGGAAATACGCCTCAAGAGCAGACAAACACTGGTGCTGAAACTGTGAGTCTTAACATTAACTTATTCTATCAGAAAAACTCTATACTTTGTGAAAAAATTCAATTATTGAAAGTAGTTGCAGCAATATTTTTGTACTGGATATATAGCTTGTAGTTATTTTCTACTTCATCAAATTTCTCATATTTTCTTCAATGTAATACTTGTTACGGATTATCTGAATATTAAACTGTTATTAGCTAATATATTATTATTAATATATTATTAGTAGCTTAGGTACTGAATTGTTTTCACTATTACAGTATTACAATTCCCAATGTCTCTTAACTTCAATGAGTTTAACTATCAGAATGTACGGTAAGGTTTGACTATGTGTTTAAAAAACACATGTCATATTTATAAACCTACTATACTGTCTTTTTTACAAGTTGTTAGTATATATACTAAACTAATGTGTACCAAATTTCAAGTAAAAATATTGAACTTATAAAGAAAAATAAAGACATAGCTAGGTAGCTATATAAAATATTGGCAACTGAGAGAGCAGAACTGTGATTGGGTGGAGTGTGACTCAATCACAGCTCATGCATGTGTGTGTGCTTTATGAAAATGTGAACTGATATGTGCTGAGAAGATAATCAAACTGTATTTCTACGTTGCCATACGTCACCACAGTACAATTAATTTCCTAATATACGAAATTTAATTAATTTCCTAATATACGAAATTTACGCTGATTCACTCTGATACGTAAATATTTTTAAACTCTTAAATACAAAAGTAATTTTTGGTATTTACTATTTATGTAGGAATAAAGTCAAGAAGGGTCAGTAAATATAAAGGAACGTCATGAAAGATATAAAGTAATTACTACTAATTTAAAAAGTATGTGCTTAGAAAACATACATCAAACTCATTAGGGTTGATGACTTTCTCTTAAAATGTTTAATTATTTTCAAGCATGTATTTTTTTCTTCAGGTTGATCGCATAGTTGAGAGGGTGGTCTCCTCCAGTCTTCTGGAAGATCGTAGAGATGGATGCAGAGCTCTCAAAAGTCTCGCCAGAAAGTACAGAGTGCTGGTTGGGGCTCATGCAACTGATGCTCTACTTCAGGTAGATAACAACTCAAAATCTATTTATTTTGGTGATTTTATTTGTGAATACTGTGTGATTAGATTAGTGAGTAATTTGTTTTTATTTCTCAGGCTCTGCAAACAGATAGCAGTGATCATGAGTTGGTGAATTATGCTTTAGACACTCTCATCACTGTCACTTCTCCTGATACTTTCCATGAAGAAATTGGTGAGGAGAAAAAAGAAGTGAATTTAGAACAATAGAGACCTGAAAACATTGTGTTGTTTCAATTTTATTTTATTTCAATTCAATATATATTTATGATATTCTTTTCAATTTTATTTATGACATCTTTGGGTACATAAGTATGGCTAGCTGTTTATCATGTGAAATGGCACTAATCATCATACAATCAATGTTTTTTCATTTTTTATATTTTATTTATTAAATAAAAATACAATTTTAATAAAGGAATAATATAGAAAGACTTTATAATAGAAAGATTTTGTAGCCTATTTTAATTTTCACTTCTCAGGCAACCTTTATAAACTAATTAAAAACAACTACCTTCACTTATATCATCATTTTACTACTAGCTGCCCAGAATATAGTAACTAGTTACAATAGGTTCACAAATAAAACCTATGGAGCAAATAATGGTACATTGTGCAAATTAGCTACTAATGTTAGTTGCACCAATATGCAAGGGGGAATTTTTATTATTGCTGCACTAGTGGTTCAGTATGTGGGGAACATATGTTTCCATTTCTTTCAATTTTCAATCCATACAACTAATTGAAATAAATAACTAGATAGAAAAATACACAGTATGGAAAAATCTATTCGCATATTCCAAACTAAATGTAGCTTTATTTCTCTTTTGAATTGGAAATTAGTAATATTTTTTTTTCTTTTACAGAGGAGATGGGGAGCAAGGAAGTGTGTGAAGGTTTGGGTGAACAGTTCACAGAGATTCTCACCAAGAAAACTGAGAACATTGCCTTATTTCTTGGTTACTTAGATGAGTTTGACTTCAAAGTTCGTTACTCTGCAGTGAAACTATTCAGCAATCTGCTGGAGAATAGGTAAGTACAGTCTCCAAATTTGTGGTACAATTTTTATATTCTTCACAATTTCTAGCTATTATTTATTTAGTTAAATTCTGTCTATGTATTTGTTCAATGATTAAAAATAGAATATTTTCAAGCTTGTGGTTGATGAAAATGAAAACTTCATTTAACTCGTTCATTGCGTTACGGGCCATATGTGTACCGGCGGTGGAATTACACTGTTGTGTATCGGGACACACGTGTGCTGAATGCAAATTTTTATTGTGTTTTTAATAATGCTAATAATGATTATTCTTCAATTTATGGATTTATTAATATAACTGTCATTAATATAACAGAGGAATGCCAGCTATATCAAATACGCAGTGAACGTGTTAATCAAAAAAATATAATATTTATTTAGTAACTATTGCTATTGAATGTTTAAAATCTCTCTTATAAATGTACACAATTCAAACGTATTCTCAAAGTAGCTGCATCACAACTTCAGCTACATGAAATAACATATTAAATTTTAATTCTTATCTCAAACTTTAATTCTAATCTTTAAACGTACCCACAGGTCCAAGCGTGTTCAAGACTGTGTGTTGGAGGTACCGAGTGGAGTGTCTAAGGTGATGGATCTGCTCTCTGACAGTAGGGAAGTGATCAGGAACCACGCCCTCCTCCTTCTCACTCACCTCACTAGAGGCAATGCTACCCTGCAGAAAATAGTAGTCTTTGAGAATGTATTTGACACTCTCTTCCTAATTATCAAGTGAGTTATTTAATGTCTTTGACACTCTCTTCCTAATTATCAAGTGAGTTATTTAATGTCTTTGACACTCTCTTCCTAATTATCAAGTGAGTTATTTAATGTCTTTGACACTCTCTTCCTAATTATCAAGTGAGTTATTTAATGTCTTTGACACTCTCTTCCTAATTATCAAGTGAGTTATTTAATGTATTTGACACTCTCTTCTTAATTATCATGCGAGTTATTTAATGTCTTTGACACTCTCTTCCTAATTATCAAGTGAGTTATTTAATGTCTTTGACACTCTCTTCCTAATTATCAAGTGAGTTACTTAATGTCTTTGACACTCTCTTCCTAATTATCAAGTGAGTTATTTAATGTATTTGACACTCTCTTCTTAATTATCATGCGAGTTATTTAATGTCTTTGACACTCTCTTCCTAATTATCAAGTGAGTTATTTAATGTCTTTGACACTCTCTTCCTAATTATCAAGTGAGTTATTTAATGTCTTTGACACTCTCTTCCTAATTATCAAGTGAGTTCTTTAATGTATTTGACACTCTTCCTAATTATCAAGTGAGTTATTTAATTAGGAAGAGAGTGTCAAATGACACTCTCTTCCTAATTATCAAGTGAGTTATTTAATGTCTTTGACACTCTCTTCCTAATTATCAAGTGAGTTACTTAATGTCTTTGACACTCTCTTCCTAATTATCAAGTGAGTTATTTAATGTATTTGACACTCTCTTCTTAATTATCATGCGAGTTATTTAATGTCTTTGACACTCTCTTCCTAATTATCAAGTGAGTTATTTAATGTCTTTGACACTCTCTTTCTAATTATCAAGTGAGTTATTTAATGTCTTTGACACTCTCTTTCTAATTATCAAGTGAGTTATTTAATGTCTTTGACACTCTCTTCCTAATTATCAAGTGAGTTACTTAATGTCTTTGACACTCTCTTCCTAATTATCAAGTGAGTTATTTAATGTATTTGACACTCTCTTCTTAATTATCATGCGAGTTATTTAATGTCTTTGACACTCTCTTCCTAATTATCAAGTGAGTTATTTAATGTCTTTGACACTCTCTTCCTAATTATCAAGTGAGTTATTTAATGTCTTTGACACTCTCTTCCTAATTATCAAGTGAGTTCTTTAATGTATTTGACACTCTTCCTAATTATCAAGTGAGTTATTTAATGTATTTGACACTCTCTTCCTAATTATCAAGTGAGTTATTTAATGTCTTTGACACTCTCTTCCTAATTATCAAGTGAGTTATTTAATGTCTTTGACACTCTCTTCCTAATTATCAAGTGAGTTACTTAATGTCTTTGACACTCTCTTCCTAATTATCAAGTGAGTTATTTAATGTATTTGACACTCTCTTCTTAATTATCATGCGAGTTATTTAATGTCTTTGACACTCTCTTCCTAATTATCAAGTGAGTTATTTAATGTCTTTGACACTCTCTTTCTAATTATCAAGTGAGTTATTTAAATTGTCCATTGAATACTTCATTTGGAAATGCAAATTCAAATTTTTTGTCACAATTATTGAATTCATTTCCAAACCAAAAGACTAATAGCTACATTAGGGGGATTTTTCTTAAAAATGGAAAGCTTAGATAGCTACAGGTTAAAAATTAGTAGTCATTATAAAATTGGTATATTACCTTGCAATCTAATCCCATATATACTTTCAACTTTGCTACCTATAGCTCCAAATAATTTCAGTAGTAACTTACCCATAGACATTTGTAAAGTAATTTATAAAGCAATGGCCCATGTCCCCTCTGTCCCTGTGTTGTGACGTAGTTAGTTTACTTCACTATAACGTCTCAGTGTATGGGCTCTTAAGTGATTGGGATCTTACTCCTATTGTATTTTCAGATTCCTTTCTCTTTATAAATCTCTTTCTACTAAATACTCATGGTACCATGCCCTAGAACCACCTTGCCACTATGGTTCCGACCTCAGGCCTCTGGTCCAAGCTTAACTGAATTTAAGGGTAATAATGGTAAAGTAATTAATACTTAAAGAGATTATATTCATTGGTCAAGCACATGTTATTACAAATATTATCTCCTCTAGAACGCTCGCAAGTTAAGGTCTCAAATAACTACGAACAGGAGAATAGGTGTGTAGCTCACGAGAGCAAATCGGTAACTGACTTGACTGTCACTTACTTACAATCATATAGGTTCGTGATGGTAGTAATGCATACACAATTGCTGTGTTTGCTTTACCACATCGCTCCCCCCTTCCGAAAATTTCAAAGTTACAATTCACATTTTTCCAAAACTGCCAGCTGGTTTGTCTACCCATTGTTACTCTATATTGAACAATGTTCAGACGCTCACTCTGTCAGTGGAAACATGTATATTGGATCTCTTGAAATTTCTCGAACCTGGTAATAAATAAATTATTAGAAAATTAAAAAAATTTGAATTTTAATTCGTTCTAGAAATATGTAAGACTAATGTGCATTCACCAAATTTTCCTAAATTTTTAATCTTACCTATACAATCTTAATTTTGCTTTAACAATATTTTTATTTATTCTCAAAATAATCTAAGTTACTCCTACCTAATATGTCTCAGTTCAAACATGTAACAACTTTTTCATTTTATAAACGTAATAACTTGCCTAATCTATTAGAGATCTCACCCCTCCCTCCTAATATGTAGATTTTTAGTCTAAATATTAACAGAGACCTTTGATCACTCCAATACATTACACAAATTGTTACTGCATTTACATTTAAAAAAAAAATTTATAATCAAAAAAAAATTTTCATTTTAATTTATCATATGTTATGATATCGTATTTTATGATCTTTTAATGAATTTATATTCGTAATTGAAGTTATATGAAGTTTGATCGTCTTTATCAACTTTTGAGACAGTTGTGATCTTTAAATTTAAATCTTAAAATTAACACCGAAAAAAAAAATTAAACTTAAAATTAAATTCAATTGAAAAAACGATTATTATTAATTTTCACTTAAAATTACCCAAACTTAAAATTAAAAAAAAAATTAAAATAATGATCAAATTGAGTTTGAGGAAAAAAATCTTAAATGCTGTTAGGTTTAGTTTTGGTAATTTCGATTTTTGGCCTTCGTTTTGCCTGAGGCATTACTATAACTGTTGTCGCCTGTATATTAACTGCCTGATCATTAAAAATATTTACTGTCCCACCTAGTTCCCCTGATCTAAAGGGGTGCTTCGCTTTATCTGATTGAAAGCTTCAGTCGCCATCTTAGACCTCAAATTCCTAATTTCGTACATTTTCATATCTTCTTCTGACTTTATCTTTTTTGACTGATTGTACCCACATACCAGTATCATCACAACCAGTAGTGTTAGAATTAACACTAAAATGTCGCTGAACAAGTCTGGTATTAGGTCGTACTTTGTAGACCCCATGTTTTTAATGGTTTGCTCCAAATGAGCCTTGTTCATTGAAGATGATTTCTGGATCAGCTCCACTACTGAGTTCAGGTCAAAGTTACTCTGAGTCTGTCCCATCGCTCCAGCTGATTACTTCTCTCGACCTTGAATTACAGTTCTGTGTGTCAACCGGCTGTGAGTGGCTGAGAGTCAGTCACTGGCTGTTTTATGGCTGAGGAGCTGTTGGCTGTGTGGGTAGCTGGTTCCTCTCGGTCACTGAAATCAAAACGATACCGTTAGTTCATGGCCCCTGTTCATTTTAGGTATTTTATCATATTTCAGTCTCATTTTGAATTGATCATTTTTGCTTTTAAATTATTTCAGTATTTCATCCTAAATTTGAATATATATATATATATATATATTTTTTTTTTTTCAAATTTTCATTCAAACAATTTTACTACTACGTTTACAGAATATTATTCATCTTATTCGTTACCCAACATTTAAACAAAAAATTTAAAATTAACATGCATACAACAAAAAAAATTAATCCTATTAAAATTATTATATGAAATTTTATATTATTAAAATTCATAATTCATCCCATCAACTTAAACTAAATACATACAAATATTACAATTAAAATTCATACAATTAAATACGTACAATAATTCTCTTACTGAGCAAAGGAAATATTGTAGTTTGAACAATGAATTGTATGCTCTGTTTGTTTGGCTCGCGTAAGCAAAAAAAAATGTAAACATTTCTCTGACTCTTTGCATGTAACTGTGTTATATGTCACGTGTTCGTGTAAATGTAACATGTTACTCATGTTACTTCAGTTTATGTGTTCCTTTTGTGTGCTAAATGATGTTTGTTTATATTCAAATTTCTCATAATTTGATTTCCTGTTTAATGATGTTAATGAAATTATTTAATTAATTTGTTGTGAATTTTTCCAACTTAGTTAGATAATTTATATTGCTCGTTATCGTTTGATGTCCTAATTTAATTATAGCTTTGTTTTTTTTCACTTGTAATACTGTACCTGGTCCTATCCAATTTAATTGTAATTTATGTGTTTTTTGATGATTTCTAATTAATACTCGATCACCTATCTGTATAATTTTGTCTTTTCGTGTCTTATTGTGGTAAATTATGCGTTTGTTTGATTGATTAATTATGTTAGCTCTTATCTGATCTTGAATAAATAGAGCTTGCCTGGCCTTGATTTTGACTATTGATTCTGATGTATCTAAATTGTAAATGTTATCCAAATTTTCTGCTTGAATATTTGGAGACGTGTCTCTCGCATAAAGAGCGTATGAGGGTGTATCTTTCAAGGTCAAATTGACCTGGTTGTTAATTGTGTTTTGGACAATATCGAGAAACATGTCCCAATTATTGTGATCTACTGTGGCTACATAGAATCTTAATAATTTGTTAATTTTCTGGTTATTACGTTCACAAATTCCATTGGAATATGCTGAATATGGTAATACCTCACATTTGTATATCTGATGTATTTCACTGAAAGTTCTAATTGCGTTAGACTTGAATTCTTTCGCACAATCCGACATTAACGTTTTGGGATATCCACAACGACTAAATGTTTTACTTAGACAATCAATTACTGTGTTAGTTGATTTGTCAGCTACTGCGTGTAATTCGTTATATCTTGTCAACATACATGTTATTGATAAAATATATTTGTTGTTCGTGTCAGTTGTTATAAAAGGTCCTATAAAATCAAATGAAACTGTTTCAAATGGTGTATTAGCTACTGGGGCAGACATTAATTTAATTGGTGTATCTAGACTTCCTTTAAGGATTTTGCAAACGT
Source organism: Caprella mutica (assembly GCA_947561585.1). Classification (NCBI taxonomy): domain Eukaryota; kingdom Metazoa; phylum Arthropoda; class Malacostraca; order Amphipoda; family Caprellidae; genus Caprella; species Caprella mutica. The sequence continues at coordinate 96,021 of CANNZV010003915.1, read as the reverse complement.
CACATCTTTTAATAAAAGATTCTATGACCGATCTTTCTTGAAAATGATAATATTTTAGTCGAAATTGAAATAGCGTATGAGCTAAACCACAATGGGTGTTAAAATGTATTGAATTAATTACTAAATTGATCATTTCATTTGGTATAACATAATTAACAATACTGGCTGCCCGAGTATCTATTTTCCGATGTCGATATAATATTCCGTCTAATATGAAAAATTCAGCTATGTTCCTAGATGTTCCTAATTGTTTTTTCTGTAATATATCCATTATTTCCTTACAAGCAAAGTCGTTTGACTGTGCAGTCTTTAGTCTGTTTAAAGTCCATGTTATGTCTTCCTGTTTAGGTATGTAGTTCAGAAATGGTTTTTCTTTGTTGATTTTATACAATTTAGATGTATCTGATTCTTGTTCGTTTTCTGAGTCTGTTTCTGAGTCATTGTCATTGTCGTTAATAATTTGTGGTACATTTAGCTTAGCCCTCGATCTTGTGGTTGCTATATAATTTTCAATTGAATTACAACTTTCATTAGATGGTGTTAAAAGTTCACAATCATCTATTGTTTCTTCCGTTAAAGGAGTTAATCTACTAAGGGTATCGGCTACCACATTTCTCTTACCTTCAAAATATTTGATGGTACAATCATATGTGCTCGCCTCTATTGCCCACCTGGCTAATGCCGTGTCTAATGGAAGTTTATTACCAAAAAATGCACATAAAGGTTTGTGATCAGTTAAAATGGTAATAGGATATCCTAGACATAGATACTGAAATTCCTTTAAAGCTAGATGTATTGCAAGAAACTCTAGTTTAGTCGTGGAGTACCTTTTTTGAGTAGAGTTTAATGATTTACTGAAATATGCTATGGGTCTTAATGTTTTGCTTTTGGTCGAATCTGGTTGTAGCAATGCTGCGCCAACTCCGATATTTGAGCTGTCAGTAAATAAATAAAATGGTCTGGAATAATTTGGATGTGCTAAAACCGTATCTGATGTCAAAATATTTTTGAGATTAATGAAACTAGTCTCACATTCGTCAGTCCAGTCAAATTTAGTGTCCTTCCTTAATAGTCTATATAATGGGTCGGCTTTCTGACTAAATTTAGGTACGAACTTACGAAAATAATTCGCAAGCCCTAAAAATCGCTGAAGTTGTTTTACATCTGTTGGTCTAGATGCTTCTCTAAGTTTTTCGTTTTGGATACATCGGATGCCCTCAGTAGTGACTCGATGTCCAAGAAAATTAATTTCGTGTTTAAAGAATTCACACTTCTCTAATTTTAATCTCAAATGAGCGTCACGTAAATTCATTAGCACTTGGCCAATATCATTTAAATGCTGTTCATAAGATCGACTAAAGATTAGGATGTCATCAATAAATACGAAACAGAGTTTCCCTAATACATTACTTAACGCTTTTGTCATAATTGCTTGAAATACTTTTGGACTATTGACATACCCGAATGGAAGTTTTGTAAACTGCCATTTTTTACCGTTTACCGCAAATGCTGTAAGTTTTTTAGACTCCTCGGAGAGTTCCACCTGGTGAAATGCACTCCTCAGATCTAAACTAGAAAATATCTTTGATCCACCTAAAGATCCAAGCATATCGTCAACCCTAGGTAACGGAAATCCTTGTATATGGACACACTTATTTAATGATCTGAAATCTATTACGGGTCGTATTTCCCCATTCTTTTTATGAACCACGATAACGGGGAAGTTGTACTCGGACATTGAAGGTTCTATAGTGCCTTCCTTTAACATTGACCTGTTGACTTCTTCAAGTTGTTCTTGAAATTTATGTGGTATGCGGTACGGCATTTTGTTTATCACTATATTAGGATCTTTCAATATTATTGTGTGTTTACATATACTAGTAGTCCCGATTTTTTCGTCCTTAATCGTGATTACGTCTCTAAAGTCATTTAGTAACTGCGTCATTTTGTCTTCATACTCTGACATTCCACATGATATGTCAGCATTAACTAACCTTCTCGGTGCTGATGGCACTGTCTGAGAATTGTTTTCTACATCAGCACTTAATGTGCTGTCACGGCTTCTATCAGCGCTTCCGTCACGTGATATTGTACACTTCATATCTCGGTTGCCATGCGTTGTAACTAATGGCTCTCCATTAATTCCAACTGCATGTACCTTTGACTTTTCATAAATTAGTTCAGGGGTAACGTTTCGTTCAAATGGCTTTGGTTTTTCGTCACTCAACACGTTTCCTAACCTAGATTTATGAGTCCTATTATTTAAACACTCCGATATAGTCGCTATATTTACTTCGACTTGCTCTTCGTACGTCTGGAGTTTACCAACTATCATATTGTCCCGTAATATGATATCACTATCCGTCGGATTCATTACGAAAACTGGGCATATTGACACTTGATCTCCCTCTTTTTTTGTGTCTTCGATTTTTATTAGTGTTTCGGCTATCACTAAACCGCTATTGAAACTTCTTTTAGCTATTATATAACTTCCTGCTTCGTTGTTTTTGACAAACCCATACAATATTTGTACGCTGTTTGCCTCAACGACTTGGCTATTTATATGAACATTTCCGTTCTTCTCACGTTTTTTATTCCTTGTCTTCGTGTTTACCTCGGATTTCATAACCTCCGTTTGCCCTTGAGGTTGTTGAGGTTTAACCCTTACTTTCGCAATACTACTGCGGCTGTTTGTTCGTTCGTTTATTTGTCTTATCAACGTTCTTCGTTTTGACCTATTTGAAGTAAGGACCAGCTCAGATATTAAGCAATCTGTGCTTAATAGTTCTTTAGTAGCTATTCTACGTTTTTCCATAAGCGGAATTTTTTCTTCACCTAATTTTAATATTTTCTTATCAAAATCAATTTGCGCGTTCGTTAACACGTCCCTTCCTAATATTACATCATATGGTAAGCTGTTGTTGTTGATTAGTAAAGCGTTTACTGTTTGCTTGTGGGATTTCGACATTAGTTCAAATTTTACTTCACCTTTTACTTCGGAACGTCCGTTTATGCCTTTAATAGTTACGTTTGATTTTATTATGTCCTCGTGACTCGCCTTGTAATTAAAATTACGACTGTTTAAAATCGTTCTCTCGCTCCCTGAATCTATTAAAGCTTCCCAATCGAATTCTTTACTATGTAAAATTATCGTTGGCTTAGAAGTCCCTTTTATCGTATAATGACAGTCCATCAATCCGCTTAATTCATCTTTATTTTTTACTAATTGGACTGTTATATATGTTTCGCTCATTTTTTTATCCTCAACGCTTAACTCTTCTTCTTTTAATAAATCGAACTTATTTTTACATTCACAACTTGTGTTGAGTGACGATTTACCTTTGCTATTGAATTTAACGTGCACTGGATCTAATTTATTCATGTTCAATTCACTTTCGTACACGGAGCTACCGACCGTTTTCCCGTGAGACCTATTTTGTTTTTTACTTCTGTTTGTATTTACATGTTTCTGTGAAAATCCTTGGCCTGTTGAGCCCGACATTCTCTACCTTTATGTCCTAATTTGTTGCACCGGTAGCACTTAATTGTACCACTGTTGCTGTGAGGGGTAAGGGTAGGGTGGGGGATGTTTGTGTTGTGTACGTATGCCCGCCCTGCCTGTGGGACTGTGTTTGTACCTACCTCGGCGTGCATACCTACCTGCCGTTCCTCTGTTTCTTATGTCATAAGTGTAATATGCTTCTGTATCCTCTAGCATATCCTCGTGGAACTTGCCTTGATTCTCACCCTCGGGTTTTTCTATCAAAAAAGTTTCTGTGTCATTGAAATTCTTTTTTGGTATTAGAATTTTTTTATCATGTGGCAAAGATCTTATTTTCTTCGTTGTAGCAGACAGTAAATTAGCTGTTGTCTTAAAAGGACCTTCTACGACTCCTTTGATGATACTGGGGTTGATCTGTGGACCCAATATTGTTAAATACATTGATGTATTCATGAGATCTTTTGCGTGATTTTTTAATTTGCGTGTGAATGATTCATCACTTTCAGTTGCTGTCCTTATTGGAAATTGGGCGTTCATTGTGTCGTCATTTAATATAAAATCCGTGACTTCTCCTATCTTTTCTAATGTACTTAAGATGTCACTGGCAGCTGTGGCTTCATCCTTCAATTTATTAGTGTATAATTCATGACATACACTGTAGATATCCTTGCTGTCTTTCTGCACATATATGTCTTCTAGTACCGTGCATATTTCTTGGTATGTGCTATCCTTAAATGTTTTACCGTTAACAACGTTATTAACAGTAATTTGAAAATCTCCTAGCTTGCAATCAGCGCTCCTGAAAAGGATTTTCTTCTTTTCTGCGTCATCTTTATCCCCTAAGCTGGATATATGATTATTTAATAGGCTGAGATGCTGACGAAACGTGTTCTTCTCCTCGAAAGCTGGATCCTCTGGCCTTCTTCTTCCCCTGAATATCGGCAATGAATCCGAATTTATGATCGTCGTACTCCGACTTTTAATTATCTCCTGGAGTTGAGCTTGTGTTAATTCAACCGCCATTTTGGGTTTTTTTTGGGGTTTTTTTTTTGGGGTTGTTTTGGGGGATGTTTTGGGTGGTGACTTGGGGGGTGATTTGGGTGGTGACTTGGGGGGTGATTTGGGTGGTGACTTGGGGGGTGATTTGGGTTGTTTAGTTTTCTGTACTCTGGGTTTAGTTCGTCTTCCAGATCTAAGTTCTACAGCCTCAGCATTAATCGCTTCGTCCTCTGAGGTTGGCATGTGTTTCCTGTCCTATTGAGGTGTTATTGTGTACTTAAACAAGTGTAATGCACGTGTAATCACTAATTACGAAAAAAAAAAAAAATAATAATAGTCTATCCAAAAAAATAATAATAATAAAAAATAATAATCCGTCAAACAAAAAAAATTATCATTCAAATAATAAATAAATGAAATATAATTTAATATAGAGCAATATTTGTTAAATCAATAAATATAAAATATTTATACTACCTTTCAATTAATAACGAAACACAGCAAAGCTAAAAGAAATGCATGCACCCGTATATCTATAATTATAACTGCTGCAGTAATGATTAATTACCTTCTGCTTAATCATCAACACAATTCTAGACTAAACAGAACAGATTATTTCACCACTGACTAAGGCCTAACACATAGATCTTTCTCCGATCGCTTCAGAAATGAGACTGAATGATAAGATGACATATAGTGATATGAAATACTCAACTTTCGGTTCCATGTACAGTGGGTCCCGCTTATCAGGTTTTGTCGTTGATTTTTGCTCTGATGTTAACTGTTATAATGTTAACTGAATGTTCACTGAGCGCTGTGCACTGTATGTTATGCACTGTATGTTAACTGAATGTTAAAACTTCACTGAATATTGAATGATCACTGAATGTTGAATGATCACTGAATGTTGAATGATCACTGAATGTTGAATGATCACTGAATGTTGATTGATCACTGAATGTTGAATGATCACTGAATGTTGATTGATCACTGAATGTTGATTGATCACTGAATGTTGCAGTTTGAATAAATACTTTTCAGATGTAGTATTTAAACAAATTAGACTCTCAATTTCTGGTTGATTTACGGCTTTTTTGCATGTTGTTTATAATCGAATGTTTTCCATCACCATTCGTCAACGTGCAACGCTTAACCCGTTCGCTTCCTCCCTCCGTGCTTTCCAGTTTCTTCCAGAATTTTCCAGAATTTCCAGATTTTTTTTTTTTTCAGACTGGTCAGTCTTGTTGATTGTCTCTGCTCATTCAAATTTCAAATTAGGCCATCTGTACTCTCCTTATCCTTCCGATAATTTTCGAGATGCCTTTTGCTTGATCTTGAGTTGAATTATCTTTATACTTTATCACAAAAACTGAACACCTTAATTGGATCGTACCTTCATATAGGGTCGCAAAACCCGGTCTTGCTGTAATCAAATACTCTCCAATCAGATGGTTAACTTAGTTTTTGGTAAATTACAAAGCTTTCAATCTTTTACTTTAGTAATTGAATTTCCGCACATTAAATTCGAATTACTTAATCACGCACCATACGGCCACCAATGTGACGTAGTTAGTTTACTTCACTATAACGTCTCAGTGTATGGGCTCTTAAGTGATTGGGATCTTACTCCTATTGTATTTTCAGATTCCTTTCTCTTTATAAATCTCTTTCTACTAAATACTCATGGTACCATGCCCTAGAACCACCTTGCCACTATGGTTCCGACCTCAGGCCTCTGGTCCAAGCTTAACTGAATTTAAGGGTAATAATGGTAAAGTAATTAATACTTAAAGAGATTATATTCATTGGTCAAGCACATGTTATTACAAATATTATCTCTAGAACGCTCGCAAGTTAAGGTCTCAAATAACTACGAACAGGAGAATAGGTGTGTAGCTCACGAGAGCAAATCGGTAACTGACTTGACTGTCACTTACTTACAATCATATAGGTTCGTGATGGTAGTAATGCATACACAATTGCTGTGTTTGCTTTACCACAGTGTTCAACTTTGGAGTATCCTTGGTTTGTTCATTCACACGAGTTTAACTTTATTAGTGTTGATAATATACAGGGTGGGGCGTAAGTTTGGAAGCAATTTTTCAAACATTAATATAATTCTTAAAAATAAGTTCCTAAGTAGGTGATAGGGTTTGAACTATAGTAGAGACAGTACATTATGACGTGGCAGTGTTATTTTTTACAAAAATTTAGTCAATTCAAAAATGTCAGACAAAAGAGAAGCCATTATTGCTCTACACCGTACCGGGAAATCAGATTCCGTCATTTCAAAGACTCTCTCAATAGCGAGATCGACTGTTTGGAAGTGTGTGAAGCGTTTTAATGAGAGAGGAGACTTGACTGGTCGTCCAAGAAGTGGTAGACCACGCTCACAACGCACCAAACAACTGATAAAATGTGTCAGAGAGAAGATCAGGAGGAACCCGAAAAGGTCAATACGATTGTTAGCCAAAACAGCTAATGCGAGTCCCAGAACGTTGAGAAGAGTTGTCAAAGAAGACCTAAAGATGTCCTCTTTCACCCTCCAAAAGAGACAGACTCTGTCAGAAGCTGTAAAGAAAAAGAGATTGGAGAGAAGCAAAGCACTTCTGAGAGAATTGAAGTCTGGCACGGCTAGTGAAATTGTTTGGTCTGACGAAAAAATTTTCACAGTGGAAATGGCTCACAACCGGAGGAATGACAGAATAATTGGTAAAAGTGCAAAAGACATCTCATACAACCAAAAAACTGTCCACAGAACCATGAAACCTGCTTCAGTAATGGTCTGGGCCGCCGTTTCAGAAACTTGGAGATCTCCTTTAATTTTTGTGGAACAAGGCGCCAAAATCAATGCTAAATGTTATATTGAGAATAGTTTGACGCCAATGTTGGAGTCAGCTAAGGATCACTTCGGTAATGACACTCTATGGACATTTCAGCAAGACGGCGCAACTTCACATACTGCAAATGTCACTCAAAACTGGTGCCATGACCATCTTCCACGGTTTTGGTCCAAAGAAATGTGGCCTCCCTGCTCCCCAGATGTTAATCCTATGGACTTTTCGGTATGGTCCATTCTTGAATCAAAGGCCTGTGGTAAATTCCATCGCAGTGTGGATGATTTAAAGCGTTCGCTCCAGAGATCTTGGAAGGAAATTTCACAAGAACAGTTGCGTGCCGCAGTAGGAGTTCGGAGGAGATTTGAGGCTGTTATTGAAAACAAGGGGGGACATTTTGAATAAATTTATGATTTTTGAATTCTTAAAACCCTTATGTAATAATACATAACTGTAAATTATTAAATATATTTTTCGTTGGATTATAATATGCACTTTCATTTGCTTCCAAACTTACGCCCCACCCTGTAGTTTGCTTCCTTGGAAATTGACTATTATTAAAAACTAACATTAATATAGAAGAACATAACCTAGCTACATGTATTAGATTGCTTATCTCCTTTGTCTACATTATCTTTGAATTCAAATTTGGTAATATAAAACTTTGATAATAATAAAATTTGTTATTTTATAACTCTGTCAATATTAAACTTTACTAATATTTTACTTTGTTAATATGCAACTTTATCTTCATGATGTTAAATATGGTCTTTACCCTTTTTTCTTTTCAATGAGTTATTTTGAAGTGTCTCCTCCTTTCAGATCAGAGGGTTACAGTGAAGGAGGAGTAGTGGTTGAGGACTGTCTAGAGCTGCTCCTCACGCTCCTCAGGACCAGTTCCCCCAATCAGACCCTCTTCAAAGAGGGGGGCTATGTGGCCCACATGAACTCCTTCTTCACCCACCTCCTAGACCAGCCCACCACAGACTCAGCACCCTGGTGTGCACAACAGACTGCTAATGTGCACAAGATGTTAGAGGTGGGGGAGGATGTCATTGGTCATTCTTTGCTAACTTAACTTTCAAAATGTTTGGCATTGTTCCATATTTTGAATGAATTGCATGTCAAATGTGTGCCCAATTTAAACCTATCAATTTTCTATATTCATAGAAAACTCTTTTTTTGGAAACTCAATTTAAAGAATATCTTTATAATAAACTGAACTTAAATTATATAATTTATATTTGAATAATAAAATGGTTATCATTTCCAATAACAGAAATATCCAAATTATCCTAATATTGTATTAATTTTTTATAAACTGCGTCCATCGCTTTATTGCAGATCACTATTTTGTGAATAATTTTAATAATATTGATCGTACAGTAGTGAAACTTTGGTCACTGGAAGATTGCTTCTATGTTAGTATCTTGCTGAAATATTTTTTGAATCCATGAGAAAATTGGAAAGTTATGAACGTTTATGTATTTTGAAGGCATTTTAACTGTACATCGCTTTATTGCAGCTCTGTGAAATGGCCAAAAAATGGTTAATTAACTTCTACCGAGAGGGTAAAAATTGTAACAGGTCCTGCAGAAGGGAAGACTCTTCTATAATTATCTTTATAACTTGGAAGGGTTAAGAGAACGAGAGTTTCTTTTGTGGAAAATCCCGACACAAACCCAAGGAGAGATGAGGGTACGAGAAAAACAATTTCCCCTCGAAATATGCGAAAAATACGCAGGCAGGTCATAAGGCAGCTAAATGACACTAGTGCCTCCATTTTTGACAAGGATGTCATTAATCTTACGTCAAAACAGTCCTGATGTAATGTCTCAAATGAAACGGTCAGAAATGCTCAATGGGGCTTAAGACCAGAGAACAAGGCAATCAAGTCATGAGAGTCTCTCACTTGATGCCCAGAGATATGAGGAAAGAAGTTGTAACACTTCAAGCATGAGATTGTGAGAAGTTATTGAAGAAAATCATCTTTTGCCAAGGAGATAATTGCAAACTATTGAGCCAAGAGAACAAGTACTCAACAAAAGAGGCAATGTAGGATTGGATTGTTAGGTTTACAACCTCTGGTAC
>CANNZV010003915.1:35090-86493 GCA_947561585.1 Caprella mutica | reverse complement strand
AGTAGGATCCAAACTTTAACCTATCCATCCAGACAATCAAGGGTGGCTCTTTCCTCATCTGTTAAAAGAACAAGTAGGAAGTTTGTTTACATGGAATTCTGTGTACATCTAATGCCTTTTTCCTTTTGGGTCTTGTCCATAGGAGGCATGGAAATGGGCTCCACGTTCCTTGTCGTCTCATTTAAGACACTGTTTGGACGACTAACCAATAACAGCCTTGTCAAAAATGGAGGCACTAGTGTTATTTGGCTGCCTTATAACCTGCCTGGGTAGTTTTCGCATATTTCGAGGGGAAAAAGCTTCTCCTCGTACCCTCATCTCTCCTTGGGTTGGTGTCGGGATCTTCCACAAAAGAAACTATTGTTCTCTTAACCCTACCAAGTTATAAAGCTAAATATAGAAGAGTCCTCCCTTCTGCAGGACCTGTTACAATTTTTACCCTCTCGGTAGAAGTTAATCGCCCATTTCTTGGCCTTTCCACAAAGCTGCAATAAAGCGATGGACAGTTAAAATGCCTTCAAAATACATAAACGTTCATAACTTTCTAATTTTCTCATGGATTAAAAAAATATTTCAGCAAGATACTAACATAGAAGCAATCTTCCAGTGACCAAAGTTTCACTACTGTACGATCAATATTATTAAAATTATTCACAAAATAGTGATCTGCAATAAAGCAATGGACGCAGTTTATGTATAATAAACTAATGTTTCAAACTAATGTGTACCAATCGAGAATAATGTGTAGCAAGTGGAGATAATAATAATAAACATATAAGGAGAAATAAATACATAAGTGAATAAGACATTGGCATTTGACAGAGCAGAGCTGTGATTGGATGGAATGTGACCAAATCACAGATCGCGCATGTGTATGTTCTCCATGAGAACGTGGACTGTAGTGTGTTTAGAGGCTACCAAACTATATTTCTTATTTGTTACACGTCACCACATAACAGTTAATTTCCTGATTTACGTTATTTATGCTGATTTACGCCAATAGGTTAATATTTTTAAACCTTTAAATGCAAAAATATATTTTGGTATTTATGAAGGAACAAATTCAAAGAAAGTCTATAAATTTAATGGAATGATGTGAAAAATATCAACTAATTTATTGAGGATGTGCTTAGAAAACACAAGGTAAACTCATTAGGGTTAATAATTACAAAACAATTTAATTTTCTATTAATCTACGTATTATATCTTAGCTAGATAACCAATTTATATTTACTTTCTTCCGTTTTTACTATTTTTAAGGTTGCAATAATATTTATTTCCAAGTAAATTATATAAATGTTATATCTTCTCTTGGATCCTGAAGACAATAAATTAAACTGAAAGCAATTCAAGTTCTGGAGCTTAAAGTTTTCCAATCAAATACTTAAGATAATTGAGAAAGTGAAGTCTGCAGTGCCTTCGATCTAACTTAACATGGTGAACAAAGCCTTCATGTTGCCTTAACATCATGAACAAAGCCTTCAAGATACCTTACCATTGTGAACAAAGCTTTCTTGTTACCTTAACATTGTGAAATTTTTCTTCCAATCAACACAATGACTGAATGTGAAGTGGTTTATATTACTTTAACATTGGGAACAAAGCCTTCTTGTCAATAAAATGACTGACTGTGAAGTGGTTCATGTTACCTTAGCATTAAGAACAGAGCCTTCTTATCAACACAATGACTGACTGTGAAGTGGTTCATGTAACCTTAACATTAAGAACAGAGCCTTCTTATCAACACAATGACTGACTGTGAAGTGGTTCATGTTACCTTAGCATTAAGAACAGAGCCTTCTTATCAACACAATGACTGACTGTGAAGTGGTTCATGTTACCTTAGCATTAAGAACAGAGCCTTCTTATCAACACAATGACTGACTGTGAAGTGGTTCATGTTACCTTAGCATTAAGAACAAAGCTTTCTTATCAACACAATGACTGACTGTGAAGTGGTTCATGTTACCTTAGCATTAAGAACAAAGCCTTCCTATCAACACATTGACTGACTGTGAAGTGGTTCATGTAACCTTAGCATTAAGAACAAAGCCTTCTTATCAACACAATGACTGACTGTGAAGTGGTTCATGTTACCTTAACATTGAGAACAGAGCCTTCTTATCAACACAATGACTGACTGTGAAGTGGTTCATGTTACCTTAGCATTAAGAACAAAGCCTTCTTATCAACGCAATGACTGACTGTGAAGTGGTTCATGTTATCTTAGCATTAAGAATAGCGCCTTCTTATCAACGCAATGACTGAAAAGTGCACACTGGAAAGTGATCATATATAGACAACTTGCCCGATATAAGCATGATTGTAAGTGATCATATCCCAAGCAACCATGACACATTGTGCCAACATGGGCACTAGATGGTTAGATGGACAAGAGATGGCAGACTGAAAAGTAGCCTAGAAATTACATGGGGATAATGTGGTTTTCCATTTTCATGGAATGTTACCTTGGGAGAATGTTGGCTCAATGTGGCGAATCAATCCCATTGTATTGTCATATGGGCTCAACATGATTACTGTATAACGTATCAACATAAAATGGCTGAAACTTGATTAACATATTGGCAACATCTTGGGCCAAGATGGTTACAACATAACAGCCCATGCTGTCACCATGTTGGCATATTTTGCAAAAAAACACACAATACCAGTAAGATTTGTACACCTAGTGCCCACATGAGCCCCATTAACTTGTGTTGCATGGGATATGATTATTTGGGTCGAATAGTGATAATTTTTTTGATTTGATATTTTTTGATTATATATAATAATAGCATGAATGTTGAATGATATACCTGGTTGAATGTATAAACTATGATGACAGTACCATAGAACATTTCTCGTAATGAACACTGCTTAAAAGATCAAGAACATTTGTATATATAATCAAATAATCATACAGTTTAGGGTTGAATCATAAATTAGATCAAATTTTACCCCTACTCTGCCATATAATTGATATAAAACCAATAATATCAATTTCCCTATTATTATTCAGTTGCATGAATCGAGTAAAAGGCTGTATCGTTGGGAGAAGCAAAAACAAAATCTGTGTCTATTGATTAGGGGAAGTAAGAGAGGATAGCTTTCGGTGTGTTGAGGAGATAGAAAAGTGTTCAGTTGTGCAAAGTGCGGCAGGGTTCTGCAAAAGAAAGACAATGAAGGTGCAGTGAGGTGTCGAGAACCCCAAAGTTGGCACTGGTCTGAAAATTTATCAAAGGATCGAGAAATGGAGCTGCAGTGGAGAGTGGAGGAGCAGAAAGAGGAGAACATGAAGTACAAAGATTGCCAGCAGAATCTCACTAGAGAAAAAGACCACTACACTACCAGAAGGCAGCAAATTCGGTCACCATAAGTGGGTAGAGGAGGAAGGAGAAAACACTGGAAGTGAAGAAACTTTGAGGAAGAAGTAGACCAAGGAGAGGAGCAGATGAAGTAGTATATCAATGGAGAACGGTGAAACTGGCCCCTGGAATGGTGGTCTGCTGTCACTGACTAGCAAGGAGGATAAACTGAGAGAACTGATGGTGCGGGAGAAGTTAGATGTGGCAATGGTTTAAAAGATGAAACTGGGAAAGAGGGACAGAATACCAATGATGAAAGGGTGTAGAGAAGTGAGGAAAGTAACACCGTTGTTCGTGGTTCCACTAAGCAGGAAGAATGAGGAGAGACTAGTAGATATAACCCAACTTTTTCGGGTAATTTTTCAAACTTTGATACCATCCAATGATTCAGAACTTACTTTATCTTGTTCTGCAATTTGGGAAAAATTCATAATTCTCTCACACTCACAGTACTCGGATAGTGGGAGTTAGCATAGCTCAACAACCAATTTATTTTTTAGAAATTTCCATTTGACCTCTCATCTAGTTTGCCAATTTTTGAAATGACAAACTAGACATAGATAATTCAATTAATTATTCCCTATGAATAAAGCCATTTTAATAGAATAAATATAATCTCTAGTAGTATCTATAAGTTGATAAATACCATTATTTTAACCCAATAATTCTACATTAATATTTAATGAGCGGGAAATTCTTTATATCATTAAATCCATTTGGTCAAATTAGAAATTTATCATTTCATTAAAATGAAGTTATAAATTGTAAGTAATTATTTGTGGTAAAGTTTTTCATTGGATTAATAAAAGTTTAATAATAATGAGAGTTGTTTGGACATAATGTATATAACTTTGCATTTAATTAAATATCAGAAATACGAGGAATAAACATTAGAGGAAATATATTGAAGTTATTGGACATCTGAAATTAATAGATGAAAACATGTCTCTTCATTCAATTCTAAACATGTCTCTTTATATCTCTCCAGACTGTACAGTTTTTTCCCATCACTTTGTATCTCTGTTTCACTTTTGTTTGTTTTAAAATTTTTACTTCTCTTCTAAAAGCTTTTTTGTTTTCTTTACAAATTGAATTGTTTCTAACCGCTGAGAAATATCTAAAGGAAGACAAAAAGGTTCTGTTCTCTTTTGAAGATTGAAAAGAAGGTGCAAGTGTATTTGTACCTTCTAAATAATAATCTATTGGCAAAATATTAATGAGAAAATGAACATAAATTATCTTTGTAAATTTCAGAGTTTAGAACTTTTTTTCCATTAATTTAGATATATGAATTGTATGCTTTGGATATTGTAAAAAAATGTATCCCTTGTCGAATTTTCCATGTTTTCTATTATATCTTTATTTCAATATTCAGTTCCTTCTATTCTATTTTTAATCCGATATTTCCTGTCTCCGATTGTATATTTTTATAATAACATTAGATTTTGTCGTTAAATTTGAGTAATGAGAATGGTCAGCTTCTGTTATATTATCATCTCAAATAACAGCACGAATATAATAGTTCCATGTGTATCGTCACTACTTTAAATTGGTATATATATGTAGTCATCTGCCCAGGTGGAGCACAGACTCCTCTGATCTGAGAGCTCAGACTCTACTGGTTCAAGACAAGTGACAAGCAGGACTAGACTGTTTAGTGTGCACTCACAGTTAACAATCTAAGATCTACCGTTGTTCAGGCTTCAAATATTCTAATTTGTTAGACTGAAACTTATCAAGTTAACAAGATAGATTTTTGGTGGTTTAATCACGTGGAATGTTAATTGGTCTAAAGACTTGTGGGATAATTAGACAGGCTAATTACTCTTTTTACAATGTGGTTTTATAAGATAGTTAAGCTAGCTCTAACTACCACATATGCCTCCACATTCGGTATATTTACTTGAGCATATCTTTCAATTAAAAATGACGGTGTAACTAGTCCCTTTTACAATTTTATTCAAAATATTTTTAATTAACACCAAAAATGCACTAATTAGAATATTAATACATTTATTTATATTTATTGTAAGTATAATTAGGATATATATCAATGTCTTTATTTCTATTATTATTCTAGTCATTCAAAATAATTGTATAGCTTACACTTTTACTGTACATAATATTTTCATATATAATGTGGTGGAAATCAATTCAGATGTAAATATAGACATAATTTAAAAGAGTTATTTGTCAAGGTATTTATAATATACCTTAACTTATCATCAGTGATATATGAGTGATCTTAATATCCCATTAGTATTTCCTTTCTTATATTCACTTTAATTAACTAGTGAACTTTTCTCCTCTGTGCAATAAAGATCAGTCATTTACCATCTAAAACTATGACCAATAAACATACACATATATTTATTACAGAAATCAAAAAGTAATGATACTACTGGAACAAATAATACGTCTCTTGTACAAAATATTGAAAAAAAACATTATCGATTATTAACCAGAAACCACGAAACAAAATTTGGTTATTTTTGTCTATTCCAGAAGTAACCATTGATTTGAAAAATATTTTTATGTAAAGTGAAAGTAGATAAATAATAAATTGTCTCTGTCATAATCAAGTAAAACAAATGTTTCTCATTCAGTTCATCAAATATCCCCTCTCACCCAACAAACACACTGAGACTTTTGTAGAGCAAATAGAAGTTCTTCTAAGGGCCCTGGATGTTTGTTTGCTGCATTTACAAGAGAGTTTATTTTGACGAAAAGAAGACCAAACTTCAAATATTATCACACAAATGGTAGCTCTTACCGTTAGAAAAAGGTCAATTTTGGATAACTAATTTTTTATTTCTTCCCTCAGCTCCAAAAGCATCCATCACTGTAGTTGAAGGGGGTGAAACTTCATTACCGTGCAAGTTACAACCGTTACCGCACCGTTCACACGCTGACACACCGCACCTCGTACTGTGGTACAGGAGTGATGTGGTTAAACTGGTGTACAGGTGAGTTGATGTACCTTGTTAAACTAGCCTAACACTAGTCGAACACAAATAATAATGTGTAATATTAGTAATTAAATATAATTATTAAATTAAGTAATATTAAATGCAATACAATTGTTACAAACAGTATATTATTATACAACTACTCAGTATACACCCAATATTCATTCCCAAGTGAAATGAATATATGTAAAAGGTAGAACCAGGGAATATCTGCGAATTACCTACACCTTTCAATTTTTACTATAAATAATTGAGATTAAGGTTCAAGATAAACACTTTAATATTTGTTAATAATGAACAGACTTGGCTTGCAATCCTTTTTTAATGTTTATATACGTAATGAATTTATCGCGTGGTTTAAATTGTTGTAACATATTTCCTACAGGTTTTGTTACACTTACGTGATTTGACCATGCACTCAATTGTAAACTCTGATTGTATTTTCTTCAAGAGGCGTGCAAAATAACTTTGACTTTCACTCCAGGTTTTGATCTTGTGGAGATAGTGCCGTCATGCTGTGGTACGATCTTTCACTCTGTCAATAGTTTCTCTCTTCAGTTGTTGTACATATATTGTCGAAAGTAAGAATACCAATTTCGATTACCACCTTTAATGTGGTTCCAATGACCTTTCATAAAGTAAAAAAACAGTAGACCCAAAAGTACTCTAGGGGACATGTTTCTTTGGTTCTAGGTATATTCCACCCCGGTATATTCCACCCTATGTATATTCCACCCCGGTAAATTCCACCCCTGTGACAATGCTCATTTGGGTGACAATAAAAATTCAAAGATTTTAGTTTTAGATTGCCATTTGTTAAATAATTCGTACCGATGGAAAAATAACTCAGACGATATCCTAAGGCATTTAGACAATATTTGGAGGTAGATCATGTCAATTAAATTGTATCCTAATAGAATTATAAATATTCTTTATATGGTAAATCATTTCAAAGTTTACATGTTGAACAAGTTAATAAAAATTTCTTTTTAACATGAAACTGCATATGTGCTCTTACAACAGAGAGACAACCCATCCATTGTTTCCGCTCCTTGCTATTTTGTTCCTGTTTTGGATTCTAGGACCAAATTCCACATGGTCAAAATCTCTCAATGTAAGAAGGCATCGAAAACCTCCTGGTCAAAAAAAAAAAAAGTAAAAATAGCCTTCGTTCAAAAACCACCACTCATACAAAAAGTTAAAATTCAAAATTCAAAATGAAATAAATATAAAAAGAAGTATTATATGAGCTCATCTTACAATTAATATCGCTGTTGTGTTGGCGATAGGGATGAAAATTAGCTTGAGATTTAAAATTTAAATACCTCAACCAATAAAAAGCGTTCACACAACCCTTCTTTATGCTGTTCTGTTATATATGTAGTAACAAATTTACAGCGTGTGATTAGCCAGCAAATGGTTTAAGTTGATACATTGAAAATACAAGTTACCTGGTATTATGTATAATATTAATAAATACCAAAAATTAATAACCAACCAAACCTAACATGTAAGGTGGGTTGGAATTTACCGGGGTGGAGTATACCTGGGGTGGAGTATACCTAGGGTGGAATATACCGGGAGTGGAATTTACCGGGGTGGAATATACCGGGGTGTAATATACCGGTCACCGTTTCTATAACATTTGTCATCTTCGACGGGATCTGGTAAATTTGTTTAATCTGGTGAAAGGTCAAGGTCAAGATCAAAATTGGTTTCAGAAGGTTAATAATTGACAGAAGTATTCAGAATTTCCTAACTAAATAGAGAAAGAGTGAACCCTTCTATTAGTTAGAAGGTCGTGACGGAAGAATCTCTCAAGTAGTCAAGAAAATTTGGTCATATTTGAAAACAATGATTCATTTTTTCTATTTTTGTTAATTGATAGACATGAAAGTTACTTGTAAAATATCGAGTTAAGTTTTTATCATCATATACTATGTATTATGGAATCCTACATAAAATAAAACCCTCAAACATAAAGATATTCTATTTTTGGGCAAATATACATACATATAATAAAATACAGGATAATGTGCTCATATACGTAGAAAAATGGTATTCAACATATGACAGTTCGATATAAAATTCAATGTTATATCCAGTATTTTCTCTGTTTATTATTGACTATGAATAGACATATTTCTATACGGAAGCTCGAAACATGAAAATACCTACAATATTTTACAACACCTACAACATCTTAATTTGATGAAATATCGACTTGAAGCTAGACTTCAATTTCTTAGTCGAATGTACCGTAACACCGCGTCTCTTAATTTGTATAATGGCTTTAATGAATTAAATTCATTGGAAGGCGATTGTAGGAATAGAATTATCTGCAATTGGAATTATGTGACATTTTATTGTACGAGGAGAGATTAAATCTTTCAGAATATTTTAGATAATGTTGAAGGAATGAGTTTACAAAGGAAGGAGTGATGGAAAGATGTACCTATTATTGTATAAGTGTAACTTAGTGATATGAAAACACGAATTAGTCCAAAAACTGGAATGTGATACAGGAGTCTTCATTAGCATTTAAAGAGCATACAAAGCCCAATTCTGTGACCTTCGACTTCCATTACCAATAACCGAATAACAAGAACCAACTAATTGGTGAGAAGAAACTCTGCAATAGAGCAGGGAAATGAGAGGAAGGAGTAATGTAGTCCCCTATTATGTATGGTCAAGGTCATGCAAAAACAAAGTCAAAGCCTTTCTATCACCTTTATAGCGTAATGAGTTGGTCTTACATTTTTGTAGATGGCAATGTTTATCCAGACTCCTGTATTCTCAAAGCGAGATTTTCGACACTACAAACCAGATCAGATTGATTCGGAATCGAATGTTAGAAGGCCAATTTCACATTAAGTATTCAGTCTCATATTTCTCTTTCATGTTTTCGAAATTAATGAAGAGCATTTGGGTATAAAAATAGAATTGAGTGATTTGATAGGAAAAGAATCCATTTCTCGTTACGATTGCCATTATAGTGGTAACTATGTAATTACTTGTTGTTCTTTTCGAACAGTCGATACGGAGGAAGAAATTATTGCAGTCTTTGCTATATTTCTCCAATGCTCGTTTGGGCCTAATTAATTAGGCTTCTTCTTTCAGAGAGAACTACTAGAAAAACAAACGAGGCATTGCCAAAATAATTGCAAATGGATTCGCTTGATATTTCATTCATTTAGTTATAACAACGTTACAGCAACTAAATAATAATATGTAATACAATTGAAACACAAGTGACCAGAGTGAGAAGATTTGTAAACTATTTAATATTTATTTTATGCTATGAACAAAAAGTACCTAAATTTCTTATCGAAGTTCATTTTGATATTTTAAAGATTTTATTTTAATAATATACACGTGATATAGAATACTTTTATTGATTGATTGAATGGCATACGAGTCAGAATTTCAAAGCGACAAAGTAAGTTAAAATATGAACTACTAATTTAATGACAAAAAGATAGACACGCCATCTCTCTGCTTTATAATGAAAACATTATGAAATTATAGCGACAAGAGTGAGGGACAAGTTATCGGACTGATCTACATTTTCGATTATTCATGAATGAAATATTTAATTAACTATAATGATTAAAAATTTTTACTTTAATTCGTATCAATACTGTAGGTATCATATATACGAATTGTAATAAAAGAAAAATTATAATAAATATATATTTATATTTGTGTATCATGGATACGAAAGAGAAGTAAAAGTTTAATATTAATTCATTTCATATTTTAATATATTATCCGAGATATGGAACCGGCCGATTAATTGAAACTTTCACCAGTAAAAGAATTAGTAATATTTAGTTCAAATAATCACTTTTATCTCAATATGAAATAGATAATAAATATACATCAGAAAAAGAGAATGTCCTCAATGAATACTCAATGGTTTGGAGACGTAAAATTATTGCGATAATTGATTGAAAATTAATGAAAAGATGAAGGAAAATAAATTATTGGTATGCATTAAGTATCTCGAATGGAAATGTAAAGGAAATATAAAGAAAATGATAACATTATAATTTACATTGCTGGTTATGAATTATCTAATTTGAATTTTCCGATTAATATGAGTATAATTAAATGTGTGAGTTTCGTGACAATTTTATCTTAGTGTTCAAAATGTTTTCTCTAAATAAATCATGCATACAGATCTAGACTTATAATGCAATAAAATAGCTGATTCGTTGTTTTATCATACCTGAACTAATTATCATTTGCATGTGAAAAATGCATATTCACCCACCGGTGGATCAATACGCGGGGAACGCATTAAAATCATAATCAAATTTATTATAAACAAACATTATTATTGGGAATTTGGAACAAAGAGAGAAAGATATTTTCCAATTCAGTCCAATTGGTAGAGCTTCTATCCAAGATAAAATCTAAACTTTGAATATTGAGAGACGAATAAAATTATCAAACCGAAAATAGAAATTCAACGACGCTACTGTTACATTACTCTTCCTTATTATAAGAAGGTTCCGAATTTTAGATTGTTCTGTAATCTGGTTCCAGTGCTGAGTCTAACTCATCTGATCTTTCTCTACGACTCTGACCGCCGTTCAGAATACAATTTCTGCTGCCGAGACACTAGTGCTGACCCGTGAAACACCAATGCGGTTTCATGAATGTAAATGATACACACAAATGATACCAAGTTACTGAATGTGTGTTAGTTGAAATGAATTCAGCAAAATAGTTCTCCAAGGTAGTCACATGAACTAGATTTGCATGCGAATATTCTCCTATAAATTCTGCCTATTTTTGCCGGTACAAACAATTGCAGTCAATATCGTACGGGAGAATATAAATTGGCTAGTTAAGGCTCATAAACTCCGACTGAATGAGCGCACTGGATCATTTTCGCCACTCGTTCGAACAGGAGGGGGAGGGGGTGAGGTTAATTTTCTGGAGTTTACAGACGAGTGTGAGGCAGAAACTTGAACATTTGGGGGAAGTTTTCGGTGGTAATGTTTGATGTAAATAATTAAAATTGAATGGTGTGAAGAGTGAATGGTGTAAAGAGTGAATGATGTAAAGAGTGAATGGTGTAAAGAGTGAATGGTGTAAAGTAAAGAGTGAATGGTGTAAAGAGTGAATGGTATAAAGTGTGAATGGTGTAAAGAGTGAATGGTGTAAAGAGTGAATGGTGTAAAGAGTGAATGGTGTTAAGAGTGAATGGTGTAAAGAGTGAATGGTGTAAAGAGTGAATGATGTAAAGAGTGAATGTTGTAAAGAGTGAATGGTGTAAAGAGTGAATGGCGTAAAGTAAAGAGTGAATGGTGTAAAGTAAAGAGTGAATGGTGTAAAGAGTGAATGGTGTAAAGAGTGAATGGTGTAAAGAGTGAATGGTGTAGAGAGTGAATGATGTAAAGAGTGAATGTTGTAAAGAGTGAATGGTGTGAAGAGTGAATGTTGTAAAGAGTGAATGGTGTGAAGAGTGATTGATGATAATATTGATATAATTCATATCAGTCAATTTCTTATATTCAAGTTATCTTCATGTAAATTTAAAGAAACTTTATTCAAACTTTATTAGAAATTCCAATTACTAGATTCCATCTATTTACATAAGATAGAATATTTATGATTATGCAAAAAATGTTATTTATCATTTGAGAATTTTTCGTTTTTAATTTTTAACATTTCCCTAACACTTAATTCAACTTTGTTTCAATTGTTGTAAGTTTGCAGATATTTATTATATTACAATGTAGCCAATCAATTGTTCATTCCAACTAACTGGTCTTCACCTCACCTCTCAATGTGGAATTATGGAATTGATTCCTGGAATATTCCCATCGCAGCATAATCCATCATAAAAATCATCCTTTTTATGATGGTAAATGCTAAATGATTCATTTATTATATATTCAGAGTGTGTGAATTTTCTTGCTAAATATATTCATCGACTGTAGAACATTGGAAATATACTGTAGAGAAATAGGAAATAACATAATTTTTATAATGTGCTATATTTAGCAAAGAAACGATGCTACAGTAACCTTATTGTTACCTAAAATATGTTACTTTTTATATTTCCTGATCAGGAACCCATTCTGTGGGCCAGTAAGCTGCCCTCTTCCTCAGCCTTCAAAGTGTTCATTTTTTCTCGCAACACCAAAGGAAGAAGCAGAAATGTAAGACTGCAGTTAAATACGCTCAGAGATCAGGCTGAGAAAAGAACAGGTGAGCTAAGTGAGTAAATAAACAAAATATTCTCTGAATAGGTAGAAACTCCGATACAATTGCACAAACAATAAATTTTGAATTATTGAAGAAACTATTGATAATAAGAGACCGAACGAATAATTTCGTCGCTAACTGTAAGTAGATGCTGAACCTTTTTGATAGTATTTTTAGATAAATTTTTAGATATTAGATATAAATTTCATATTTTCAGGAGTTATATAAATTAGAAGGTTTTTCATGAAGCAATTTAAAGGTGAGTAGTTCCCATTAAATAGGAAAAAAAATCGATTTAATAGAATTAACATACAAAAATGTTACTTGTTACCACACTAATGCAAACTATCCAAAACAAGACCTTGTTTTTCTTTTCTTAGCACTATAATCTGACATCAAAATTTTGATAGGCGAATAGAATTGTTTTTCTCATTATAATCTTCTTCTGAAAAATGATGATGTTTGTTTTTCATAACAATGACTTCTTTAGCTGTTGTTGAGCTAATTAGTAATAACAATTTTAGTATGTAGAGATTCTTTTAATAATAATGATGAGTCACTTTCATTCTGGAAAGGCAGAAATATTGTTAATGTACAAAAGTCTGTGAAATTGAACCACCATAGTGAACAATAAAAGGAAAAATTTCTTGCAAAATATTCAGTATTTTATTTCAGAGCATAAACCGTTTGTGTTACTTCACTTGTTCAGATATTTCTTACTGTAAGAAAGTAAAATTTTTACCCAAACAATTTTTCCATATCATTGCCACTTCAATTTGCCTAATTCGATTGAAGTTGTTTGTTTTTCAGCTTGCATGCGTTTGTAGCAGCGAATGGTAATCCAAGACAGAAGTTTTAGAATGGATTGCAATTGTTCAATGTGGAGAGACACTGCGCATAAATTGTGTCACCTTCGGATGACTTTCATTGATGAGAAGCGCAGTGAACAGGCAGACAAATGAACAACGTTAGTGGTATTGTGATGAGAATAGCAGTGAACAGGCAGTCAAATGAACAACGTTAGTGGTATTGTGATGAGAATAGCAGTGAACAGGCAGTCAAATGAACAACGTTAGTGGTATTGTGATGAGAATAGCAGTGAACAGGCAGACAAAGGAGCAACGTTAGTGGTATTGTGATGAGAATAGCAGTGAACAGGCAGTCAAATGAACAACGTTAGTGGTATTGTGATGAGAATAGCAGTGAACAAGCAGACAAAGGAGCAACGTTAGTGGTATTGTGATGAGATTAGTAGTGAACACTGAGCAGGCAGACAAAGAGGCAACGTTAGTGGTATTGTGATGAGAATAGCAGTGAACAGGCAGACAAATGAACAACGTTAGTGGTATTGTGATGATAATAGCAGTGAACATATTCTGAAGCATACTCGTACAACGTACATCCCATGACAGGAGAGAGTTCTGATATACTTCTTATATATTTTAACAGATGCTCATAATATTTAAATAATCATAAATGTTCACAATAAAGGCTCTTAATAAAAAACAAAATCTTACCATTTACCACCTCCTTTTCTGTCTTGTTACTATTTATTATGTGAAAAAAGTAAAAGTCTTGGAAAGGCAGCTTCCAAATTAGTTTAAAATATAATAATTTCCATATTTTGGTGAGAACTGTTGCAATAGTGTTAATACTATCCTTCCTATCATTGTCTCCCAGCAATGGTAGGAAGGATGGGTTATGTTATTGTGGAACTCGATGAGTGGCCATCTTCTCGTGGTGACTTCTGTTATCAATTATTTGAAATTTGTTAATTAATTTCATATGAAAAAAAAAAGAGAACTGCGCCGTCATTTGCCCATATTATTACTCACTTTTGATATTTTATTTGTCAATAATTAGCTCAATTGTGGCGAAAGAAGAAGATATCCTATGACTTTAAGACTCGAGATATAGTTTTATATGACCAAATATCATTCTAATTAACCTATTGCAATATATAAAAACTTGAAATGAAATTTGAGTAATAAATTTAAAAAGATAATAATAATAGATATTTTTTTCAATATTTTGGTTAATTACTAATAATATATATGGAAAATGAGAATTTAAAAAATAACCATGAAATGGTGATTTTTCAGTATTTTTCGAATTTCCAAGTCTCTTTTGGCACGTCAAAAAATTGGTTTAGAGATGTAAGATTATTCACAAATTATTTCAACACAAAATGGCAACTTTTTATCACAGTTACCAGACCCAACTCAAATAAGTTGAAAAAAACGGCCCACCCTACTTTTCACACCTCCATACCATTTCTCCATAACTTTTACACAATATCTACCAATGGAAAGTAGTAAGTATTTTTTCACACCAGTAACTCTAACAATTCTCACCTCCTTACCATTTCTCCATAACTTTTACACAATACCTACCAATGGAAAACACAAATTCTAACAAATCTAATTCCTTGAGAAAGGCGAGATTTGTGTTTGAATTTTAAGGAGAAAAGGAGAGATGTTTTTATTAGTTCAGTTGACAGTTCTGGTCTCCTTGGTGAGGAAAGTTACACGGAGTAGAAACCTGTGTGTGTTTCTAAGGGTAATATAATCGACTTGGAAAGAGGGAAGAGTCGAAAGGGAGAGATAGTAGACAGAAGGATAGTAGAGATAATAACACTTCTCTGCATCATTAATATTAATTTCAATGCAAGTGTCTACACAGTTGAAGCATTTATAATTAGAATAATTGATTAGAGTTATAAATTAATATCTTTAGAGAACCTTAGATCTTGCGATAGAATATCCAGTTCATTATTACTGTTGTTACTAAAGTGAAAAACTATGTTAATTAAGTTAAATTAAAAGATTGTCAATTAAATTTTGAAGTTTGACGTAAAGTTTACAGATGGTGTCTAAGTTCAGTATTTATAAAAATTCAAACCTCGGAGAGAAAGGTTTTATTTTTTTCAAATCTGTAGTTGGAGACTTAAAATATATTTTAGCAATAACACAATCTTGAATATCAAAAATTTCTTAACAAAAAAAATTGTCCAATGTTCACTCTGTACCAGCTTTACAATAACAATCAGTATAAACAATAAATTATGTATCTGACTTTTTATGAAGGCAAACGGCGAAATGTAGATCATATTTAAAACATACAGCTATTTTCTCTGAGCAAGTGTTAGCTTTTTGTCGAAAGTGAATTAAGAAGTGAAACAAAAACATTTTAAAGGGGAGTATTTGATTCAACAAAACTCAGTGGGAAAGAGACTTGAAGAATGTAGTGAAGGTAGAATGAATGTTTTTAAAATAGAATTTTTAAAAATAAAATCACCTCATTACTATAACATATATAACCCACTCTAACGTTTAGAGTCTGTCATAATTTATGTGAAGTAGAGTTGCCCATTACAGTCTGCATAATCTCGTGAGAAGTATAATACATAGATCACAAAACTGCGTCCATAGCTTTATTGCAGATCACTATTTTGCGAATAATTTTAATAAAATTGATCGTACAGTAGTGAAACTTTGATCACTGGTAGATTGCTTCTATGTTACTATCTTGCTGAAATATTTTTTGAATCCATGAGAAAATTGGAAAGTTATGAACGTTTATGTATTTTGACGGCATTTTATCTGTCCATCGCTTTATTGCAGCTCTGTGAGAAGGCCAAAAAATGGGCGATTAACTTCTACCGAGAGGATAAATATTGTAGAAGGTCCTGCAAAAGGTAGGACTCTTCTATGTTTAGCTTTATAACTTGGGAGGGTTAAGAGAACAATAGTTTTTTTTGTGGAAAATCCTGACACAAACCCAAGGAGAGATGTGGGTACGAGAAAAAGAATTTCCCCTCGAAGTATGCGAAAAATACGCAGGCAGGTCATAAGGCAGCTAAAAGACACTAGTGTCTCCATTTTTGACAAGGCTGTCATTGGTCTTAAGTCAAAACAGTCCTGATTTAATGTCTCAAATGAAACGGTCAGAAATGCTCAATGGGGCTTAAGACCAGAGAACAAGGCAATAAAGTCATGAGAGTCTCTCACTTGATACCCAGAGATATGAGGAAAGAAGTTGTAACCCTTAAAGCATGAGATTGTGGAAAAGATGCAAAAGAATCATCTTTTGCCAACGAGATAATTGCAAACAATTAGGCCAAGGGAACAAGTACTCAACAATAGAGGCAATGTAGGATTGGATTGTTAGGTTTACACCCTCTGGTACTCGGAAAGGGCCAATTAACGTTCACCAATGATGCCCGCTTAAAACATAAAGCCACAGCCTCCTTAATAGTTGACGACGAAACCAGTGTGGATGAACATCTCCAGTAGGATCCAAACTTTAACCCATCCATCCAGACAATCAAGGGTGGCTCTTTCCTCATCTGTTAAAAGAACAAGTAGGAAGTTTGTTTTCATGTAATTCTGTGTACATCTAATTCCTTTTTCCTTTTGGGTCTTGTCCATAGGAGGCCTGGAAATGGGCTCCACGTTCATTGTCGTCTCATTTAAGACACTAATAACCAATGACAGCCTTATCGAAAATGGAGGAACTAGTGTTATTTGGCTGCCTTATAACCTGCCTTGGTAGTTTTCGCATATTTCGAGGGGGAAAAGCTTCTCCTCATACCCTCATCTCTCCTTGGGTTGGTGTTGGGATGTTCAACAATAGAAACTGTTTCTCTTATGCTTTCCAAATTCATTAGCTAAATATAGAAGAGTCATCCCTTCTGCCTGACCTGTTACAATTTTTACCCTCTCGGTAGAAGTTAATCGCCCATTTTGGCTTTTTCACAGAGCTGCAATAAAGCGATAGACAGTTAAAATGACTTCAAAATGCATAAACGTTCATAACTCTCATGGATTCAAAAAATATTTCAGCAAGATACTATGATAGAAGCAATCTTCCAGTGACCAAAGTCTGTATCAAATCGTGGAAAGTATAATAGAACACTACAGTCTGTATCAACTCAGGTGAAGTAGAATAGCCCTCTGTATCAACTAGTGGGAAGTAGAATAGACCGCTGTAGTCTATAGAAATTGTGTGATATAGAATAGCCCTTTACAGATTGTATCTAACCGTGTGTAGTAGAATAGCCCAATGCAGTCTTTATCAACTCGTGTGAAGTAGTAAGGCAATATATGCTAAAAACTATACACTGACAATTTGTTCTAAAGTTATTTACGATTGTGGCCATTACTTCGACTGCATAGAAAGTCTGACAGCGTCCCTAGGTTTCCATTATCTTAAAATAATGGCAATTTAAAGTTGCTTGATATGAACGTGCAAATGATTATATCTTATACTGAATAAATACATATGTAGTAATTTTATTGCTGAAATTTTTTTGGTATCGTAATCATTGGATATGAATGAGTTTGTATTATTTTGAAAATTCACTTAATCGTTTTTAAAAATTCGATAACTAAAAGCGAATAAAAAAATCCCAACGATTTACAAGACTTTTTAACAGCTTCTCTGAATTTCTTTATTCCAATATTCGTTTTTTCAATTTAGAAGAACTCCCTTATTACGAAAATAAATTCGCTATTACATTGAATTTTCTCTTCCCCTAAAGTTTAGTCCCTTAGGTCGTTTTTCATGTAGCTATTATCAAACTTATAGAAGAAAATGATAATAACACTTTGTTTCTGTGAAATATTACCAAGAAAATTCAAATTTTAGTGTTCGACATATTTATTCTCAAATTACAGAAAATGTTAATACACTTTATACAAACCAATCCATGACATTTTTACAAGGATAAATATGTGACAAGTGTTCAAAATCAATTTAGTTATTTCATATCAAAATCTCAAAAGAGAATATTGTACCTACACTATTAACAAATTTCACTGTGGGATAGTTTCTCTTAGTTTGGTACAGAACTCTTAACAGATATTGACAAGGTGGAGAGAAGGTTCTACTCACTCCTCCTCATTGTTAGTTAGTTTCTCTCAGTTTGGTACAGAACTCTTAACAGATATTGACAAGGTGGAGAGAAGGTTCTACTCACTCCTCCTCATTGTAAGTTAGTTTCTCTCAGTTTGGTACAGAACTCTTAACAGATATTGAAAAGGTGGAGAGAAGGTTCTACTTACTCCTCCTCATTGTAAGTTAGTTTCTCTCAGTTTGGAACAGAACTCTTAACAGATATTGACAAGGTGGAGAGAAGGTTTTACTCACTCCTCCTCATTGTAAGTTAGTTTCTCTTAGTTTGTAACAGAACTCTTAACAGATATTGACAAGGTGGAGAGAAGGTTCTACTCACTCCTCCTAATTGTAAGTTAGTTTATCTCAGTTTGGTACAAAACTTTTAACAGATATTGACAAGGTGGAGAGAAGGTTCTACTCACTCCTCCTCATTGTAAGTTAATTTATCTCAGTTTGGTACAGAACTCTTACAGATATTGACAAAGTGGAGAGAAGGTTCTACTCACTCCTCCGCATTGTAAGTTACTTTCTCTTAGTTTGGTACAGAACTCTTAACGGACACTTACAAGGCAGATAGAAGATTCTACTCAATGTCTCTACTCTTTTCCTCTTAAAATGGTGATATGACTTCGTAACAGTTTTTCCCGCTGGTTTCCAATGTCTGGATTTCGCAAACAGATCTTCCCAAAATTTACTCCTTGATCTAATTATTGCAATAAAAGATCACCTAATTAACGTTAATATTTCTAATATTTATTAAGACTGAATAACAACTAGTAACTGGAAGCTCTTGAATAATTTCCTGATTAATTATTCTGAAGATGAATAAATTATTAATCACACGTTTATAATGGTGTGATGATTAAATTGTAATTACATATGAATTAATTGGATTTTGGTGGCTATAATTTGATGCATCTACATCTTGTCTCTCCTGTATATTATATAAAATAAATTTCTATATCTTAAATTGCAGTCGTGTATAATTATTAATAATATCTTTACAATCTCCAAGACAAAATTATATTTACACTAACTGTGTCTTCGATACGAACGAAATTTTATAGATAATTTGCTACCCTCATTAAAAAAATTTCAACAAATAATAGTAAATAATATTATTATGAGAATCAGTAATATATACCAATTTAAACTTCATACTTGAAATTCCTAATTCTATGAAATCACAACTATTTATCATAGACATACAAGGTTGATTTTTTGTGAAACATTGTTGTTTAATGTAGTAATGTAAAGGTGAAATCATTCAGATTTTGTTTGCAAATATCTGATGTAGGGTAGGGAACATTCGAGTAACGTTATTAGCGAACGAAAAAGAATGAAATAGATCTGTTTAACCATTAAACTTGTAGGACGAATATCTTAAAACATTTTCACAAAATATAGAAGAAATAGGAGGCGTTTTTTAAGCCCTGTACACAGTACAGGTTATTTATTATTTTTGGAGCAATTGTATCTCGTGAATTGGGAGAGAAAATCTATTTGATTGGATATCATAATTTGTTTGTCATTATTTTCCTAATATTTTGCAGTTCCCATTATTGGTTTAATCTCCAAACAATATCCTCAATTACATATCTCAATTAACTAATTGATTTATAAATAGATAAACTCTCATATATGTACATATATACTATTTAAATTAGCCTCACAATTACCTTTTTGTTTTATCTATTGTAGCTACAATTTATTGGTTTATTGAATAATTAACCAGTCATTTTAAACCCATTAATTAAATAACTTTGTACCGTATTACACCGAAAATAAAATAGAGATACAAGAAATAAGACACACTAAATTTTAACTGTTGTAGTTATTTTCTATGATGAAAAATAATTTCAAAAAAAATCATTTCTCTAACAGATTATTAATGACTCATTTCAATATTGTACGCTATTTGTTAGTGCCTTAACCTTAACAGTCATCGTAAACAGAAAGGAATTGTATATTCCAGTTGCTAATCCCTACCTCTAGCTTAAATCTGCAAGGATGTAATTCAAACTTTGGGTAGTTCATTCCTGTTGGTAATCTTCTCTTCAGAGGTGCAAGATAATTCCTTTCAAGATTCCCCTTTCTACTCAAACATAACACTACACACACACTGTATATTGTAAACATTAAATGATAAACTGTGTGTGTGTTCACCATAAGAAGGTATGACGTAAGAACAGATTGTTACTTTGCTGAGAGTTAGGAGAGTTTTTACTCACCATGAAATGAGTTAGTTCCATTGGTGAGAGTAAGGAGAGTTTCTACTCACCATGAAATGAGTTCGTTACTTTTTTGATAGTAAGGAGAGTTTGTACTCACAATGAAATGAGTTAACATCAACTAAGCTCAGCTGCTGATATTGTGTGGGAGATGTGAGATAACAAACATTTTAATGTCAGACCATTTGAAAGAGAGATTACATGTGGTGAAGTACATTAAGTTACGTAGTGACGCTAATACTGTAAGTCTAATTGATAACTTGATTGTGATTATTGTTAGACTCGTCCATATTTAACTAAAGAAATAAATGATTATTTTACTTTTAGAGAAATAACTATTTCAACTAAGTGTAATAATAAAGTTACTCTTCACCTTCCTTGTTCTGTCGTCCAAATCACACATCTACAACTCACTCATCTCTCCTCAGAAGCTCACCTCAGGTAGTTTAATATATCCCAGCACAGTCCACAGAGTCAAAGATGTTCGTGTCAAAGACTCGTTGTGAAAAGGAGAACTTCTGGAATATGACGAAACACTTCCCTAGATTTGACGTGAGTAAGTGAGTCATGTGACGCTCATTTGGTAAATGAAACGAGATGAGGTAAAGACCCTCAAACTTTTTAGGATACTTTAACTGTTAGAAAATGTACATTTGATAATATGAAGTAATATAGTATGCAAATATAATTGAAATTAATCTCCTTTTATTAATTAAATATAATGATTAGTTAACCATCTTTCAAGTTGAATGTTCAGATTATTAATTGGAAATCTAAAAAGATTTATTGTAGATGATATGAAAGTATAATTATGAATATTTGAAAACTCTCTACTTCCAAAATACCTCGATAATATTTCCTCCGCAATATCCGGAACTCTATTAGTCTCTTAATTAAATTTTCAGAGTTATGAATACTTACACAGACTCGATAGCAAGACTTGCTGAAAAATTGCACATTCTTTGCAAATTTAATCGGATTGAGCGCACCGTTAGGAGAATAATAAACAGCGTCCATTGCTGCAAATGTATGGAAAAGAGAGAAAAGTTACTACATCATGCAAAAGAGAAGGAAAATATGAAATACTCTTTTTATTTTCAATTAGTCTTTTTACTGCAGAAGCATGAATGTTTATAATGGAATACAGGACACATTTAATAGTTAATAAACTGAATAGTATGTATAACCAAGAAAGTCGTGGTTAGTATATTTCCTTTGCGTGATATTTCAATTCTTTACCATTTAAAAGTTGTTAGTGAAATTCACGGAAATCTCAATACACAGATGAAATGAAGAGAAATGAATTGATGATATTTTAAATTTAATCATATACATAATTTCCATAGAAAAAAAAGCAAGCAACCAGATCCATAGTTTTATTTTTTCAAACCAAGGAATAATTGTCATTAACTCTCACAATGAACTCATATTTACTCCATAATTTATCAAACCACATTGACTAAAGATTCAAAAGTACCAAACATAGTAAATTTGATATGCCTCTCCATTCGTCCTGATATAATGGGAGTGAAATAAAGTTGATAATTAATTGCTCTCATGTGGTTATTTAATGACGTCAAGCTGTGTAATCTATCACGTGCATATTTATTTAATCTAATGTCTGATAATGAGGTACTGCATATGAGATATTCTCTCTAATAATCAGGTACTGTGTATATTCACACATATCATTTATGGCTTAAATCACAGGCCTTATATTAACTCTATTGCATTACAAATTTTAAAAAATCACAAGTTTTGCAATATTTTAGCAGACGATTTTCCATGTACTCATCTAACATGGTGTTAAACATCATGTGGAATAAACCTCAATGAACATATAATCTATCGTAATAAATAATTTAATCCATAGAAGAGTATTGTAATGATCTTTTCACAATTTTCTATAGCCCCACCATATCCTTCTCTGCAGGCACAGCTTATCAATTTCATGTTATCTGTTCACTGTCAATATCTTTCAGATTGTGATGGCTGTACTGTTTGTAACAATATATCCAATGCCCTGACAGTCCACTGATTCTATGGGGTAATCTCATCGTGGATCTTCGTTAATTTTCTACGGGTCAGAGAGATGCTATTGAGTTTAGAGTCTCTGTCATTGTTGTCAGACCTCTCAATCACTTGCTGAGGCTCTATTACCAATTAACTCTCATATTTATTCTACACACAATCTAATGTCTGACTATGAACACACAAATAAGATGGACAGTTGGTAATTAATATATCTACGAGGAGTATTTTATGTAAATTGAATATTTGAAGATATGTCAATAATTGAAATTTATTCAGTTAACCATTTATACAAACTCAAAGCAAACAAATTTGCCAACAATCCTAAATGGAGTAGCATGAATGACTTCGAAATGAAATCAAATCGCATAGCATCTTACGCATAATGTTAAGATTGGCCTTCAAGCATTCGATTCAGAATCAATTTGATGCGCTTTGTAGTGGTCATAAGTCTCGTATTCAGAATACAGGAGACTGGATGAACATTGCCATCTATAACAGCATAAGACCAACTATTTAGGCGATGAAAGTCATCAAAATGCTGTGACTTTGTTTCTGGATGACAATAGTAAGTTTGAAATTCAGTTACTGTTTTCCACGTCCATACTTCACCATTTAGTTGGTGTTTGTTGGAAGTGTGAAGGCCACTGATTTGGCCTCTGCATTCTCTCTAAATAATAATGAAGATTCCTGTGCACACCTCAAGCTTCCTTATCTCATCGGCCTTTAGAATATTAAACTAAGATTTTACAGTCATTTCTCTCATTGAGGGAATGCATTAATTTCTCTCAAAGAAAACCTACATAATTCAAATCACTGAATCACATCAATTATTTCCATTAATTTCCCATGAGATTCGCTCAACTCTATGTCCTCATTCAAAACTCCCTGGTATTTGATGTTAAAGTCAAGGCTTCACATGTGCCGTTGAGGGTTCAATTCCCTTCAAAAATTAAGAAGTTTGGAGGATGTTGCAAAAATGAATATGAAGCCAAAGCCAAAATATCAAATCAGTTGGAGGCTTTCGAATTCATTTTCTGAAGCCTTACAAAAACATCAAATAATATTATTTAGTAAATAAATTAAGTTTATTTATCATTTTTCTTAATTAATGAACTGACAAATTTCAAAAAATAGATTCTTTGATATGAACATTTGGTATACTTTTTTAATCAAATTTCAAAGTAATTGTTCAAAGTGACGGTAAAAAAACGTCAAAGGTGTTAGAAGCCAATCAGTGTTTAGGAGGGACTGACATGTTACATTGACAACTTAATGGAAAATAGAGATGTGATGAAGATACAGCTAAGATATTTAGTGGAGTTTCTATCAATTGATGAGTCATACACCTAAAGGAATTGAAGTTGGAAGAAGTAAAGATATGAATTAAAATCAAGTTACGATACTGATTTCCTATTCATTTCCAAAAATCTGAATAGAAATAGTAATTAAATTATGGGTATCATCTCCGTAGGTTTGAAACGAAATAGTTAAATATAACTGAAATAATGGGTGGATAAAACAGTAATTGTTCTACTATTAAATATCGTTCTTTATAGATTCCTTTATTTTTATCTATATTTCTGAAAATATTTATTAGTTGGATCGTTACAAAGTGGACCATATTATAATTTGGTTAGGAGAATGTATTGATGTACATTGTATATTTTTTATATTTATTGTCTATTTTTTGGTAACGCTTCCATAGCAAGGCTTCCATTTTCCTTTAGGAAAATGATTTGAATGATTAAATGATTAATTAATGATTAATAATATTTAAAGAGGCATAAGAACCTTCTAATTCAATCAAATCAAAGAAAACAATCTCACTGTAACTGATTAGTTAAACTTTTTTCATTCGATGTTTCGGTAACTTTAGAGATTTTACTCTAAATTACTTCACTGCCAATTAAACATATTAAATTTAACATATAGATAACTTTAACGTTGAAAAGGGATGTTTCGGTGAGAGGAGATGGAAGAAAGATATCGGAGAGTAGGGGAAGAAAATGTGGTAATTAGAATTTAAGTGAAGAGTTAATTATGGTTCTGATTGCTTTAGGCAAGAAAGAAGGACGCAGGTAAGAGTTGAGAGGCTGGAATGTTAAAGAATTTGTCATGCTTGCCGTCTTATATATTTACTAGCGTAATTCTCCAAAAAAACAAAGTCTTGGAACGAAATTTTCAATAACGATTTTTTCGCCGGAAATTTAGAAAAGCACTATACGTTATATACTTGGTATCACTGCGCACATTCCCACAAACTCTGTATTTACTCAAAATCTAAAGGTACTACAGCAACTCTTTATCTCGTGATGAAATGGTCATAAATGAGGATGGTTCTCAATTAGTTTCGAAATAATAGTTAAATAAATAAAATACATATTGGCAATTATTTGTGCGTAAGTTTTAGTGAGTGCATCGGGGTATCACTGCACACATGAAGGGGTATTACTGCGCATTGCATAAATATTACACTTCTCTCTCCCACCTAATTACCTCCTGTCCCCATTTTAATGCTTCTCATTCTCCATATCTAAACCCTTTCTTTCCCCCATCTAAGTATCCATCTCCTCCTATCTTAATCACACTCTCTCTTCATCGAAATCTGCCTCTCTTCCCATCTAAATCCCTCTCTTCCCCATCTATTTCCCTCTCTCCCCTACATATCCCTCTTTCCTATATCTAAATCCTGCTCCCCCTAATCTAAACGTCTGTGCTTCCCTCTCTACATGCCCTCTTCCTAATATACTTGTCCCTTACTTTTTAGACACATATTTAATAAATCTGCAACAAATTTAACACTTAAATTTACGCAACTAGATAACTACTCATATCAAGTGATATAATACGATCGTACGTTTGTTGTTAATCAATATTTAAATCCCCCCCCTCCTAAATACCCACCCTCCCTATTTCAATACCCCACATCAAATTGCAAAGCTACCATGATCGTAAGTTTATTGTAAAACAAATCTATAATTAAATAACACCTTATTCAATATTTATGCCTTTATTAAGAGCTAAGAAATAATATTTTTTATATTCATTTACAAACAAATGTGGTTAGTAATGATGTGCAGCGATACCCCTCAACCTCTAAGTTATCTAGGGTATCACTGCGCACGGTTGCGGCGGGAAATCCGTTGAAACTGAGAAGCTGAAAATTTGACATAATGTAACTGTTATTGTTTGGGATAACATGTTAAAACAATATGAATCTACAAATCTTGGCAAAAGTGTTATTGGAGAGTTTGCTGCGGGATTTTAAAATCACCAGCGCAAATTTTTTTCAGATCGTTCTGAGAGCACTACATATATCGCAACTCAGCTCTAGAAATGCTAGTAGGATAATGGTGTTCCATGTTGTTTATTGGAGAAAAGAAGATGCTTGAAATGAAAGTGCAATCAGATTTAGGCTAAAACAAATGGTTAAAAAATTATAAGGGGTGCCGAGTGATACCCCATAAAAATGGTATGCGCAGTGATACCCCGTCCGACCCTACATGAAAAGATATAGCGCTTCTAAGTGGTCCAGCTGGGTCGTTTGAGGGGTATGACTCGAATGACTACATCCCCATACCACTGGTAAGGTTAAATCTTTACAAAATGTATACTCAGCTGTTTTTTACTAAGTAATAAGTAGGGTCAAACGGAATATCACCACGCATATTCTTTTTTTGGGGTATCACTCTGCACCTCTTATCATTTTGAACCCACTTTTTAAAGCCTAAATCTTATTGCTCCATATTTTCATGCATCTTGTTTTATCCCAAAAATATCATGACGTATCATTTTCCTATTAGTATTTCTAGAGATAAGTCGCAATGTATGTGGTGCTCTCAAAACGACCTGACAAAAATTTGCGCTAGTGATATTTAAATCCCGCAAATTCTCCAATAACTCTAGAACCGAGATTTATCGATTCATATTGTTTTATCATGTTAAAACAAACAATAACAGTTACATTAAGTCAAATTAAGAGGTAGTGGGGTATCACTGCACATCATTAATAACCATATTCTTTCATTCAAATAAATATAAAATTTATGTTTCAATTATCTCTTATCAAAGGCATTAATATTGAAT
Organism: Caprella mutica; assembly: GCA_947561585.1. Lineage (NCBI taxonomy): Eukaryota > Metazoa > Arthropoda > Malacostraca > Amphipoda > Caprellidae > Caprella > Caprella mutica. The sequence goes on along the minus strand of CANNZV010003915.1, from coordinate 59,688 downwards.
AAGGTGTTGTTTAATTATAATATTTATTAACAATAAACTTTTGACTATATTATATTTATAAATATTTAAATAGGTAGGGGTGAGGGTGAAATAGATGGGGGAGAAAGGGATTCAGATGAGAAGAGAGAGAGAGAGAATACGATGTGTGGAATTTAGAAAAGAGGAGAAGGGGATTTCGATGAGAAGAGAGAGAGAGAGAGAGAATACGATGTGTGGAATTTAGAAAAGAGGAGAGGGGGATTTAGATGTGAGGAGAATGGTATTTAGGTGAGTGAAGAAGAGGGTTTATATGTTGGGGGAGTGGAAGTAAAATGGTTAGAGGAGGGATTTATTTGGGGCAGAAGAGTGTTGTATTTATGCGATGCGTATGAATACCCCTTCATGTGCGCAGTTATACCCCTATACACTCAGTAAAAGTTGCGCAAGAAAAATTGCCAATATGTATTTTATATATTTAATTATTTTTTCGAAACTGGTTGAGAACCCTCCCCGTTCTTGATCATATCATCACGAATAAAAAGATTTTTTATAGAACATTTAGATTTGAGTAAATACAGAATTTGCAGGATCGTGGCAGTGATAGCCCGTCCGACCCTATTTCTTATTTTGCTTGCGGACAATATTTGTTTTGTGAATTTCCTTTCTGTGAAAATTACTAATACAGTCTAATTGTATCACATATAATTAATAACTAATGTTAGTTAATTGTTTGAAAAACCGGTTTATCAGGTAATTAACAAGAACATTTTTGAATTAGAGAACTATAGAGCTCTCAATGACGTAATTCAATTATAATACATGCAACAATATTCACCGTTGAGGTCACATGCGATCCTTAATGTGTTATTCGTCTTCATTCATTATCTTACTAGACAACAAAACAACCTACAATTTAGTGAGCTGGAGAACACGCAGGTAATCTTCTCACACAAACTCATTTTGAAAAAATTGTTATTATTTAAAAGTATAGTCCATTCATATCTGTTAATTGATAAAAAGGAACAATTAAAATGATATTTAGGGAGCCATTTAGGAAACGAAAGAATTTCTCGTTCTCACTTTTAATCACAGGTTGAACGTACTTACGCCATCTGCATTACGATTTCATAAACTGTATAATCTATAATTCTAAATTATCTTGATTGTTATTCGATCTTAGAGTCACGTCATCATCAGTCATCTGATTCTCTTTTGTATCTTTGAATCTTTAGGAGAGAGTCATTGAATCGAGTAGTTTTAGACTATATAAAAATTAGGAGAAATTTTCATTATTCACTACAAACTCTTCCTGTCTTTAGTTAATATATTTTGAATTATAAAGATGAATAGTGCGTAATTGGTATTAGCAATCAAGTCATACTTTTCCATTCAAAATCAAATGAGAGACATATTTAAATTTATCTCATTCACCTCTATGTGTAGGAATAAACATTGAACAACAATATCATTCGACAAAACTTACTTAACAAAAAATTTGTAGAGATATCAGGTTTCAAATCGACTTGTTTTCATGAATTCTGCACTTAGAAAAATAAACATCTCCAGTGCATCAACTCGATGCACTGTAGTGTAGATGCACTAAGATGCATCAGTTCGATGCTTTTTAGTCTCAAATTTCCCTTTGATAAATTGATGAGAATAATTTTATTATCATTTTATCAAGTGCATTGAACTAATGCACTTTAGTGCATCCAAACTAGAGTTTGATGCGCAAAAGTGCCTCGCTTTAATAATAAATCCATAGGGTGAACTCGAAACACCTTTGTGCATCAGAATTTTTCTTATTCAACCTCCTTTTTAACGAGAATGGAAATGACACACTTATTATGAAAATTAAATTCATGGAATGACGTATAAAATTCTTGAAATATTTTAAAACGAGTACAATTCAATATACAAAAAAAGGGATAATATTGAAACTAACCTAACTGTATTTTGGCACAGACAATTCGCGATTCTCTTTCTCCAACTCTAATTTATTCTCTCTGTCATGGCAATATGAACTATTACTACAATAAAACGTAAGCAGTTGTTAGAAATGAAGTGAAGAAAAACTGAGAAATAATCTAGTAGCAAATGTAGAGCAGCAGTGATAAGAACAATTAATTTTACATTTTATGTTGTATAAGTTGCACCAAACAACAGTCAGTTTAGATGAAGATTGTAACATTTATTAGAGACACTAGAGGCAAAAACTGAGTGGAAACTTCTCATTAATAAATCTTGTGAAGTTTGGAACTGTTGCAATGAGAGGGAAAGTTTCAAATTATCATCATTCCGGAGTGAATTCACCTCAAAATTACTAATTAAAAACAACCAAAACTTTATAATTTTCCCTGTGAAATTCTCTTCTGGAAACCTCCTAAAATAACAAATTTGATATCATTTTTACTTTCGGTGAGAGAAAGGAAAGATAAATAAATATTAAATTAACTAATTATTTTTTGACGTATGAAGAATTCCAAAGTGTGAATACCTCATTCTGTTTTTTTTTATTCAATTATTTTTTGTTCCTCGTTCCAATGTCACCAGGTCTAAGAAATTCTAAAAAACTATTAGCAGAAATTTCAAAATATTATATTATTCATTTTTGTAAATATCGTATCATGAATACAATAAAAACAAAGTAAATTAAGGTAAATATAAAATTAAAATTTGAATGGTGGACTAACTTTGACCAATAATTAAGAATTTATAAAAAAAATTATTAACAATCTCACTATTCTATAAAGTGATCAAACAGTATTATCAGAGGTTATTTAATTTCAGCGTTGAAGGTATTTTTCATTTCTATTCATCATCAGGAGAAGGGTTGAAAACCTGGACCTGGCGATATATTTTTTGACCAATAGTTGTATATTGGATACAGTGTTTGTTAAAGCTACCTATCCTATAGTTTATTAATATTAATATGCTAAAAAAAGTGGTTTTAAAATTGAAAGATGAGACACCGTTCATACCCCATAAAAAGGGTATGCACGGTGATACCCCGTCCGACTCTATATTAATTCATTATAAAAGAGGAAGGTTCTTCATTATATTTCAAACAGTTTTAGCATACAATTTTCAGCAAGAACTGGTTATATAAATATATCGTGTAATTGAAAATATTTGTTTGATTACTAGAATGAACAAACAATATCTGTGCATATAGGAAAATAGCTCTTACTCTATATATATCATCAACGTATTTTTGATAAACATTCTGTATATTTACCCTATATGTCCTCAGCCATTCAACTTGCATACATGTCCCCTTTCAAAAGATGAAATAACATAATATGAAAGTGAATACAATTGTTGAGAATGATTAACAGTTGCTTATATTAACAGTTTAGTCACTTTGAAGATAAAGTATTTCTCTCATCTTTCACCTCTCCATTGCTGACATTGACTCTTCAGTTGTTATTTTGTCTACAGTCACTGCATTGCATACCAGTCATATTGTATTACAAGACAACAAACCTCTTAGATTGTTTGAATAACTCTTCAGGAATTTAATTCTCCACCTCCATCACATCTCTAACCTCGCCTCCACTTTCTCTCCAATTTAGGAAATAAATTCGAGACTAGTAGTCGCTCATTTGCAGCTTCATTATAATTTGGTGTGGAAAATGGGGCGGATATTAATTGAAAATTATCCTGGCGTGAATTTTTTATTGTAATTCTTCATAGTGAGAGGACACACTTTTATCAATTTTAGTGTTTTATAACTGAAACGATTTAACTTTCTATGAGAAAATATTCAGTTTTGATAAAAAAGTTATGAACAGATAGAATTAATCGTCGTAATATCAATACTTAGGAAACATTTAAGTATAATAAATAACAATTTAATCATTAGGAGTTATAATGAATATTCAATAACTTCTGCTAATTTTCGTTAATATAAAGTAGGTAAATTTGTGGTACTTTCAATTCGTATCAAAATCAAAAGTATGAATACATTTTTTTGCGTTTCTTTCCGTACATCAATTAGTTAACTTGTTAATTAAGATTTATCCTGACCTTAACTTTTAATAAGAAAAACTAACATAATTGTCAGAAGCTCAGAAAAGTGTATCCGTACTTCAGATAACTAACTCAAAAAAATAATAAGGAAGAGGTTATTTATACGGCATCATATTTTTGTACTGTAATTAAGTCAATTGTTTATACTTTATTAAGGAGAAAATTATTTCTAAAAAGATTGTTTATATATTGCAAAAACTATGGCAGTCAATGCTTCTAGAAAGAACCTACATTATCGCGTTATATATCCATTAATGAGAGAACTGTAATTTAAGTTGTGTTTGCTTTTTAACTTCATTTACGCTGAAATACAATCACCTAATATATTTTGAAGTGCTCAAAAAGGCTTCTAGAGTGTATATGGATTACACTTTTTAAACGATTACATGTAATTAAAATCCACAACAATATCCTAACCCTGTATGATACTTTCATGCTCTTGATGTCAGAAATGTTGTCAAACTCTGAGGATATTTCTAGAATCTAATAATCCCGCTTGGTTGCCAAAATATATTTTGAAACATCAACTCATCCAAATGATATTTTTCTGATGAATTGAGTGAGTTAGGTACCTAAATCAGTAAGTATGGTCGATGTTCAAATTGAATAAGTGATTTATTACAAATTGCTAAGTGACAACATACATATAAAGGAACTTCAACTGCCCCTAGTTATTAATTTTATATCCAATAAAGGTAATACCACAAGCGGTGAAAGTCATTGAAGATAATATCATAAGAAGAAATTACTCAGTCCGATTACCATACCAACTTAACTTGATGACATCGTTTGTAATATCAGAAGCATGGCTAGCATTTGTCTGAGACGAAAATAATTCTTACAGATGAGAAAAGAGGAAGTGAAGGAGAGAAAGATACTTCGGGGGGAGGATCAATTACATGTAACGGAAGTTTTCTTAAAGTAGTTCTTTCATCTGCCTTCTGTACCATCTGCCTTCTGTACCATCTGCCTTCTGTACCATCTGCCTTCTGTACCATCTGCCTTCTGTACCATCTGCCTTCTGTACCATCTGCCTTCTGTACCATCTGCCTTCTGTACCATCTGCCTTCTGTACCATCTGCCTTCTGTACCATCTGCCTTCTGTACCATCTGCCTTCTGTACCATCTGCCTTCTGTACCATCTGCCTTCTGTACCATCTGCCTTCTGTACCATCTGCCTTCTGTACCATCTGCCTTCTGTACCATCTGCCTTCTGTACACTGTTCATCAAGTATTTTTCTTGTTTTTCAGTTCACTTTCTTATTAAATCGTACTGAGAAAAATAAACAACTCCCACTGATGCACCTATGTGATTCGAGGTCACCCTATGGCTTTGTCTCTAGAGCGAGACACTTTAGTGCATCAAACTATAGTTTGGATGTAATTAAGTGCTTCAGTTCGATGCATTTAGTGTCTCAGCTATAATTTTGTTATATTGATGAAGGAAATTTAAGACACTAAAGTGTATCGAATTGATGCAATTTCAAGCCAAGTGTATCCAAACCATAACTTGATGAACTAAAGTGTCTCGTTCTAGAGACAAGGCCATAGTGTGAACTCGAAACACCTGGGTGCTCAAGAATTTCTATGAGTTCGGACTCCAAATGAAGATTAATGAGGTTTAGTCCACATTTTGAATTATGTGAGGGATTTTAGGGTTTGTTTTGGAATCAATTAGCTCCCATTTCGCTTACGTCAGAGTGATATATAATTACAATGGTCTTAGATTAAGTGTAGAATCAGAACAAGGAATCACATCACATTCATTACAGCAATACTATTAAAAATTATAGTTATAACGACCATTACTGTGATAGAACTATATTGTTCAAATTACCAGGAAATTGGAATGACAATTGCATCTTGAATACTTTTATTATAATTTTAGTTATCTGAATATGGAAATGATAAACTGCTAGAAAGTTACGTTTCATTGCCTCAAAATTTGCTTTAAACCCTGGTGAGTTTGACGTGTGTTTTCTAAGAACATCCTTTTTAAATAACTTTATATCTTTCATGTCATTCCTATAAATTTTCCAGCCTTTCCTGAATTCAATTCTGCATAAATAACAAATGTATTTTATATTCAAAAATAGAAAAATATTTACGTATCGGTGTAAATCAGCGTTAATCATGCAAATTAGGAATTTAACTGTACTGTGGTGACGTATGGCAACGTAGAAATACAGTTTGGTTACCCTCTAAGCACATATAAGTCCACGCTTTCATGGAGAGAAGACACATACGTGAGCTGTGATTTAGTTACACTTCACCTAGTCAACAGCTCTGCTCTCTCAGTTGTTAATGTCTTATATACTTATGTATTTATTTCTCATTATATGTTCAATATTTCTACTTTAAATTTAGTAAACATAAGTTTAGTACAATATATATACTAACCATTTTTAAAAGATACAGTTCCGTAGGATCATAATTAAGAAAAGTGTTTTTAAACACATAGTTAAACCTTCCCGTACATTCTGATACAAAAACTTTTTCTTCTAAAGATAAATAAAAGGAATTTTAGAATCGAACATGTCTTTCGAACCCAAATGCATTATTGAAAACTGTACAACCACTTTATTTTTCATTCTAAGAATGAACAAATTATTATATTCTTCCCTAAAGTTGGAGAGACAAATATATGAAATATGTAAAAAACTATTGACTTTCCATGAATATTCGAGGTCGATATTCATGATAAATTCAAAATTTGTTCCTGAATTATTTAAAGAGTTATTTTAACATTCACTTCCAAAGCCCCTTGGAATTATTTTAACCTGCTCTCATTATATTTCATTTTGAGGTAAACTTCCATGCTGCAAAATTGAGATCATGAATTGACAAGTCTAAACAGTGTCACAAAATACTGGTATGATAGCAGTTGAGCACATGCACACTCATTTTACTGTTTTAACAGCTAAACTAGTGAACCTGTTGCCAAGAACACTCACAAATGAAGAAATATATACATTCTTTATGGCGACACCTATGGACGAATCATAAGACAAGAGTTTCATAACTATTGATTCGCGAATCGTAACTATTGATTCTTTTTCAACAAATTCGCGATATCAGGCCGGTGAACCAGGGAATTCGGTAACAATTTAGGTTACTTGTGATTGCGACGACTGACTATTTTGAAAATGTATTTCCTCATTTGGAAGATATAGTCATTGGCACAAAGAAAAATTGTTATCAGAGTACGATTTTTTTTTCAATTTTATGGTCCCTTTTTCTGCCACAGGACAGAATATTATCTCAGACAACCTCTCCGACGTCTGTAAAATTAGCATAAAATTTAATGAAGAATATGATAGTTATCGGACTTATGAATTGTATTATATGCGTAATTCCAATCATATATAGTAAAAAAGGCGTCTCAGTATACAACAATGCTACTCAAGAAAACGAGGAACATATAGCAAAATAATGTTCTCTCTGCTGCATACTGATTCGTCTACCTCAATTACTGATCATACAATATATCAGACTCTGTAGAACAAATACTATATCCAATTAAGTTTGGAGTTGATATTGTGTATCAAATGGTGAGAAGGTAGTCAATGAAGGAGTCATTACGTTCTTTGCCCCTGCAAATCTGAATATGATTTAGCTACTCAAATGTCAGCTACAAAAGTAAAAGTATCATTGTAATCCAGATATACAAATTATGTAATGTTAAAAGGGTACAGGTACTATGTAAGACAATTCCTGGTGAAATTGATCTGATGAGAAAGAATCAGATTTGGAAAAAGTACCTTCAACATCTGCATGACTTGTAAAAAGTTCAATGATCTAAACTTGAAGTTACTTGGTCAAATCAAGAAAAACGATGTAGAAGTCTTGGAGATGCAAATGTCTTCCTATATGTGAGAATTGTAGTTCACGTAACATAATTATTTGAAATAAATGTTAGTCTGAATGGTTTTCTAGTGTTGTTTTTATATTGCTACATACTACAAGTAAAAACAATGATATTCGTCTACAATATTCATTATATCACGTTGATATTCGTCTTTGATATTTGTGTTTGGTCTACTTACATTTTAAACTTTGAAGTAAATGTATACTAACTATAAACATGGTTTAAATATTTGATTGTTTAAAAACAGAGTGAAAACTCTGAAAATTACTTTATCATTGGGTTAAAAAAAAGGCTTCTCTGTAGTTAATTTTTTTTATTATCTCAATTTTCTCATAGTGACTATTGTGAGAAGAAATTTTCTGTTTAATAAAATAATTATCAAAAACAAATCCCACTCCTCAGTTGGATGATCTCCTCCAAAAGAAGAATGGACTTAGTAAGTCGAGATTTCTGGACTAAAAACATAAAAGGAAGACCGTGGAGTAGAGCTAAAATCACACTGCTCACTAGTTAGAAAACTTAAGTTTATACAGTGTGGAAATGTTTAGAAATCTAACCATTCAAGGATTAAAATAACAACACACTCTAGATATATCTTCAAGTTTATTATTTCCTTTTAAACTCCCTATGGCAGTCTCATAGATCTCTGTATTTAAGTACTTCTTCGATTGACAATTATGATTCATAATTGGAGTCTTTAACATCATCCCTTATTGTAACAAGTACATATTGCGTTTATTCCTTTTAGCTCTTTAGCCCAACACTTTTTAGGGGGAAAAATTTCTTATTTTCTTGAAAAAATATGACTTAACCTAAGCATTCGTGTATGTGGTTCAGAATCTGAGTTGCCTAACAGCACACAAGATTTATTTTTACTGGTGGTACAATTTATAAACCACCGGCCATCAACCGTAACCCTTATGGTATTATGGGATATGTAACACTAGTCTTGAGAACGTCATTAAGGGTGGTATTCTTTCTGTTCCAACATGTATTAGATGTGATCGCAACAGTATGGTACAAATTACGTACCACCAGACTTGAAAGAGTTAGTGAGTGTGCAGTGATGCAAGACTCTTTATTTTTTTGGAAAGAGATTTGCAGATAAATGTGTTATATTTTAACACGATACGATTTTTGGTTATAAGTGGTCAGTTTTATTCAGTTACAACAATATTCAATTATCAATTAACTTCAATGTTTAATACTAATTAACTTAAAAACTTGAAGGTATAGATTACCTTCAACAAAAGAGATGAATAACAAACTATATCAAAGGAGGATAACAAGAAGGATAACAAGAAAATAAGAGTTCATATAACCAGAAGTTAATAATAATTTTAACTAGAATTGAATAACAAACTATATCAAAATGTGAATAACACACTGTAACAAAAAATGAGTATCAAACTATAACAAGAGATGAATAACAATCAATAACAAGAAGTGTATTACAAACTATACCCAGAAATAAATAACAAACTCCAACAAGAAGTGAATAACCAAATATAACAAGAGATGAATAACAATCTATAACACGAGATGAATAAAAAATTATAACAAGAATTGAATAACAAACCATAAGAAGAGATGAATAACAAAATATAACAAGAAGTGAATGACAACCATAACAAGAAAAGAATAATGAACTATAACAAGAAGTGAATGACAACCTATAACAAGAAAAGAATAATGAACTATAACAATAAATGAATAACAAACTATAACAAGAAGTGAATTACAAACTATAACAAGAAAAGAATAATGAACTATAACAATAAATGAATAACAAACTATAACAAGAAGTGAATTACAAACTATAAGAAGAGATGAATAACAAACTATAAAACAAGAAGTGAATGACAACCATAACAAGAAAAGAATAATGAACTATAACAATGAATGAATGACAAACCATAACAAGAAAAGAATAATAAACTATAACAAGTAATGAGTAACAAACTATTACAAGAAAATAATAACAAACCATAACAAGAAACGATTAAATAACTATAGCAAGAAGTGAATAACAAACTATAACAAGAAGTGAATAACAAACTATAACAAGAAGTGAATAACAGACTATAACAACCAGTGAATAACAAACTATAACAACCAGTGAATAACAAACTATAACAAGAAGTGAATAACAAACTATAACAAGAAGTGAATAACAAACTATAACAAGAAGTGAATAACAAACTATAACAAGAAGTGAATAACAAACTATAACAAGAAGTGAATAACAAACTATAACAAGAAGTGAATAACAAACTATAACAAGAAGTGAATAACAAACTATAACAAGAAGTGAATAACAAACTATAACAAGAAGTGAATAACAAACTATAACAAGAAGTGAATAACAAACTATAACAAGAAGTGAATAACAAACTATAACAAGAAGTGAATAACAAACTATAACAAGAAGTGAATAACAAACTATAACAAGAAGTGAATAACAAACTATAACAAGAAGTGAATAACAAACTATAACAAGAAGTGAATAACAAACTATAACAAGAAGTGAATAACAAACTATAACAAGAAGTGAATAACAAACTATAACAAGAAGTGAATAACAAACTATAACAAGAAGTGAATAACAAACTATAACAAGAAGTGATTAACAAACTATAACAAGAAGTGAATAACAAACTATAACAAGAAGTGAATAACAAACTATAACAAGAAGTGAATAACAAACTATAACAAGAAGTGAATAACAAACTATAACAAGAAGTGAATTACAAACTATAACAAGAAGTGAATAACAAACTATAACAAGAAGTGAATAACAAACTATAACAAGAAGTGAATAACAAACTATAACAAGAAGTGAATAACAAACTATAACAAGAAGTGAATTACAAACTATAACAAGAAGTGAATAACAAACTATAACAAGAAGTGAATAACAAACTATAACAAGAAGTGAATAACAAACTATAACAAGAAGTGAATAACAAACTATAACAAGAAGTGAATAACAAACTATAACAAGAAGTGAATAACAAACTATAACAAGAAGTGAATAACAAACTATAACAAGAAGTGAATAACAAACTATAACAAGAAGTGAATAACAAACTATAACAAGAAGTGAATAACAAACTATAACAAGAAGTGAATAACAAACTATAACAAGAAGTGAATAACAAACTATAACAAGAAGTGAATAACAAACTATAACAAGAAGTGAATAACAAACTATAACAAGAAGTGAATAACAAACTATAACAAGAAGTGATTAACAAACTATAACAAGAAGTGAATAACAAACTATAACAAGAAGTGAATAACAAACTATAACAAGAAGTGAATAACAAACTATAACAAGAAGTGAATAACAAACTATAACAAGAAGTGAATTACAAACTATAACAAGAAGTGAATAACAAACTATAACAAGAAGTGAATAACAAACTATAACAAGAAGTGAATAACAAACTATAACAAGAAGTGAATAACAAACTATAACAAGAAGTGAATTACAAACTATAACAAGAAGTGAATAACAAACTGTAGCAAAAAGTGAAGGTCAAACTACAAGGAGAAGTGAATACAAATTATATCGAAAAATGAATAACAAACTATAACAGGCAATGAATAACAAACTATAACAGGCAATGAATAACAAACTATAACAGGCAATGAATAACAAACTATAACAGGCAATGAATAACAAACTATAACAGGCAATGAATAACAAACTACAACAAGAAGTGAATAACAAACTATAACAGGCAATGAATAACAAACTACAACAAGAAGTGAATAAGTAAAACGTAAGATTTTTATCAACCCACTTGATAATATAAAGAGTGCAGAATATCATTTAATATCAAGACTCAAAGGATTAGTTTATTTATGAAAACTCTAATGCGATGTTCATCTTAAAGTGGCGTTTTAGTTCAATTAGATCTGCTGCCAAATCTGTTGGCAATTCAATTAGATCTGTTGCCAAGTGATTCAGTATGTGAATAATCGTGTATTTCTTAGAGCTCAATAAAGTAATTTAATAGGTGTTCTCTATTAGGATACTCGTCTCATTTGGTAAGAGGGTACTTACTATATAAGACACTGAACACTGTGAGCTGACTACAAGTGCATCAGAGTGATAAGTCGTTCTCGTCTCTTATATTGCAACATAATAGTTTAACAAAATTTATATAATGAGACCAAAGGTGTGCATATTTTTAGTGTTTACATTCAGCAGTTTCTTTTTCAATCAAACTGGAGGTGAGTGAATTTATATCCAAAAAGTTTTCTCAATTACTATAAATTATTTAAAAATTAGTAATTTAGAAACTCTATTTCGGATAATGTCTCTTTACCATTTCAAAAATGTATTTAAAATGCAATTGATAATATATTTCATTCAGATTTGTTGAAACAAAATTAGATTTGATTATATTATTGTAAAACTAAGGTTTTGAATCATAATTCTGCAAACTGTATAAAATTCAGTTCATATTCAATAACATGAAGCTGAAGAATATGATTTTACACTCTTTTTTTGAATTCTAATTTAAATTTATAAAAAAAAACAATTTATGTTCAGCCCTAATTTAACAATTTTATGTTTCGTGAAGTATAAAAACGTTTCTATAATAATAGTATCTAATTTTATAACTTTGAAGATATTTTTAATGTTTTATTTATGATAACTACCTAACTGACATTCAAGACACACGGTGTTCATTTATTTTTTCGGTCTGAAAATTAGCCAATTGGAAGCAAAACGGGAAATGTAGAGTTTATATTATGAAAAATTTTAACCGTGAGTATTGAATCATCGGATACACCGACATGTTGGACCAATAATTCATATACCAAAATATAAATAATTATTCATTTGGTCATACGAGTCCATGTTAGGGTCAGTAAGAGAGTATTGTGTTTTATTAACACTGTGAAGTATTTTTGAAGCTTCCCTCAGAATATTTGTGAAATAATTGGACTGATAGTGATAAAAGTTTGATCATGTCATTATTTGAATCGAACAGAAATAAAATAAGACATTACTGATTACATTTTACAGGACAAAAACGTGTAAAAACTCACCGCAGTCAAGACAAACTAGTTCAAAATACCCCGTGTGCAATATCCCCCATGAATTGAAACCACCAGTCAAATATTCCCTGGAAAATAAACCATATAAATAACAAGCGGTGCAGGTAATCCTCTTGTCAATAACCCTTCACATTGCAACCCTGATAATTTCAAAATAAAATGAAATAACGAGAAGTAGTTTTGAACTAAATCTAATATTATTCATTGGTATATTCTGTACAGTATACTTTGTGTTTCTATTTACCTAGGCCTTTAATTTCCCCCCAATAAGACATCTAACCAAACCATAGGTGAGTTATTTATAGTAATAATTAATTAATACAGATGTATTTAATTTATAGAAGAAACTATTAATTGTAGAAAAGAAAAAAAATATGTTTCAGAGGCAGTTTTACGTGCACAAATGGAAAAATACTATAAGCTATTTAGACACAAAGGTAATAATTTATTAAAATAATGAAAAAATTTGCTTGATGGGGACCATAAAAGTTTCCTCTTTCAAATAGAATTCTACATGAGCATTATTAGTTTATCATAAACACAACCAGATGGTAGGTACTCGATTTCTAGCCATGTTCGCTGTAGCATAGCCTCATCAATTGTGACAATGGCTTCAGTAATCCTTTTTTCTAAGTCAGTAATGTCCCATATCTTTGTACTAAACAAGATATGATAAATATAGTTCATTGAAAGAAGTGAAAGAGAGTGATGTCTGGTAAACGTAGCAGCCAAGAAGTTCGCTCATACTTTCAATCCAGCGTTATGTTTATGTTTAATTGTGGAATCCACGAACGTGCAGTCCCCAATCGTGTGGCGTACCATCTTGCTCCTTAATATTTCTTGTAGACGGGATTGTAGATGTTTTTCATACTTTGCTCTGTAGTTTAGCTAAGTGTGTCTATTCTTTCAATAAACCATGGGACTCATTGCACCTTCTCTGGATGGATTGTCATTTTTGAGAGGTTCGTTCAACATCACCTCTTTCTCCAACAAAATCTCCAAAACACACAGAGATAATGTTATATAAAACTTTCATAAACACTGATTAAAATAGAAAATATCTGAAAAATATAGCTTAATAATTGCATTTTAAAATATATTTTTTAATATTTGAATTTTGAACCTTATCACATTCTATATATATGAAAAAACTTGCAGATTTAAAATGGAAATCTATATGGTAATGATTATACTATTTTTCCAACAGTTGATGGATTTAATATCCCAGAGTTATTCACTACAATCAACAGCACAGTCTATATCCCTTGTTATATTGACACCGGAACTGATCATGTGAGTATCTAGACAACCTTTGTGAAGTAGAGTGTTGTACTTAGAAATGAGTATACAAATAATTATTGAAAATTGAGGGAGTTGTGTATTCCAATAACAAATTAAAGATCCCCAACAAGCATATATAAAATTGTTTTGATCAAAAAGGTCAATGTTTTTATAATTTTGCTGCAAACCCTATGAAATCTGATTGAATATATTTAATTCTATATGCAATGAAATAAAAATCAAAACTTCAAATATCTGTCTTCGAATGTAAACTGATGTTTCATATGTCAGCTAGGTAGCTATATTCAATCCATTAAATATTCGTTTATAGAAAAAATCTATCAAAGAAACGTTTATATACTTCAAGAAATAATTCATACCCGAGACGAAAGCTAGAAAAAGAAAAAAAAATAGAATTCAAATTGGATATCAAAAGAAAGAGTCTGCAATCTTTTTCCTCAGAATTATATTAGCGTTTCAGACATTGTTTTTTGGATGGAGCATTTAAAGCTTTTGATCCTAGTAACCTAGGGACTGGTCCAGCTGCACCAGTCCTCATGACAAAATACAAATAATTTGATTTATAAACTAATTTGGAAGCTGTCTTCTCATGACTTTTACTTTTCATTTTAGTTACATTCGTTTAACAAAAAAGAAGGTGATAAATGGCAAGATACTAATATTATGAGCATTTAATCAAATATTTAATCCAAGAAAATAAATGGGAAACAAATTTAAGTTACTATATTTCACACACTATTAAAGATAGGCGTTTCTATCTGATATCGTTTTCATTGCTATACCTTTCTCCTTCTACTGGTAAATTTCCATTCTGTTCTATTCATTTTGGTGAATGTTATTAGGATTTTATTGATAGGTGGTGGAAATTGCTTTCACGCAAATAGTTAGAAAACCTAAAATATTTGTTTCTTATCTTTGCTTGTTAATTCTATTTAAATGGTTCATTATTTTTTTGCGTATTTCAAAGGATATTTAAATATCTAATGAAGGCTTTTATAAAGAAAAATATTTAAAAGTCAATTTGTAAGGATTTTATAACAGTTTCAAAGAGGACTGGTGTGCACGGTCCAGTCACTAGGTAACTGATCAAATTTTCAATAGCTAGGTTACTAGGGTTAAAGCATGTAAACGAATATATAATGAACCAAATTTCATTCAGTTTGCAGATTAATGATCCTAGACCGTAGTTCAATAATATTTTACGCTAAACTCATTTTTTCCGTAGCATGGTGAGTTCCTTTAATTAACCAAAACTCTTACCATAGAAATATAAAATGCATTGATTATTTTGTACTAATGACTTAATTGACGAAGGAGAACATTGAAGTTCCCGCACACTAATAGTGTTCAAAATATGCCGAGAACTCTGACATTCCCCAGTTATTATTGTAATAACTATATCTTTCCTCTCCTAGGAACATAAAACTCCAATGTCCTGGACGCGCGTAGGATATGACGGCTTTGTGCAGACTATGATGGCGCCGGATTTCGTGCCACCAAGAAATGTGGGGTCAAGAGAATCGAAACTAAATAGTTTCGATTCTCTTGTTATTAGTAACATTGTAAAATCAGAGTCAGGCACCTACACATGTCACACTAATAAAGGAAGCGCTAGTACCTTGGTCCATGTTTCGGATGGCGGTGAGAGTCTTTGGATTTGTATTAAATGTTTACATTATATATTTGTACAGAATACATGATGTACAGTTTTACACATTAAACAGCTTAGGATCTGAAAAACTAGACGTTTTATATAAGAAAGAAAATTCAAACAAAGATCATTCGAATTATTATGGAATCAAATTTTGTTAACTATCTTTTTGAATCAGTTTATTTCAGATTGTCAGCAGAATTACACTTCTCAATACGAGACGCAAAATTAGCAATGACTTTACCGAAGTTTTCATTATATTTAAACATTTTTAAAGTTACATTTCTTCGATTTCATAAACCTTAAACAACAGTTAAATGCTTAAAAAAGAAATATAAAAAAAAAAAGATTTCAAGTGTTATCGCCGTAAATAGTTTCGGCGATTTTAAAATGAAAATCATTAATCGCCCACTCTATATGATCTTATTACACGCTAGATGACAATAATCAATACTGGAATTTTTTGGTGTAACGTCTCAGTACTCAGACACTCTCAGTAATCGGAAAGTGGATCACAGGATATGACAAGCCACTCATAAATTCTGAGGGTTAAATTGATTCGAAAGCTTTGTCCCTTTCAGAGTACTGTTATTATAGTCCTCTTGAATGTTTTAGAATTAGCTAAATTTTAATATTTTTATAAAAAAAATTTTTAGACGGAAGCATTTCCGATATTTTAACAATATAATTTATTATCACTTTATAACAATCCTTTTGAACTCACTCTTGTGAATATGTTTCACGGGGGTTAGTACCGAGTTATCAACCAGCTCCACATTTTAGATCATAGAAGGAAATTCAATATAACAATTGTTATTTAACTTTAATTTTTTACTTGATATTTATGATAATTGCATGTATAATGGATACCGAAACAAATAGTTAAAATATATATACAATTCTCTTATATAATCGATAATATGGAACTGGTAGATAACCCAGAACTTACCCCAGTTCCTTTTTTTACAGCAATAAAGAGTTGACTCTTACTCTTTATTACTGTAAAAAGAAGAACTGGAGTAAATTCACAGTTATTGGCCAGTTCTTTATTTTCCAGCAAGGGAGAATATTAATATAATTAAACTCGTTATTTTAATTGGTATCCATGAAACATGCAAGTATCATAAATATAAAATAAAATAAGGAGAACACACACTATTATTTTCTTTATTGATATTAGATGCTATCATTATCTAATTATCTTTTTCTTAAATTACGGAAAAAGTTACTCAAACTTAATATCTTTTCAATATTTATTTTATTTTCAAATCTATAGAAGGTGTTTATAGGACGGAAAAAGAAGAATAATTGATAGAATCCTCAAATAAACTTCATAAATCTTCTACCTTTCAGAATCACATCCAATTGAGTCACAGAACAGATGCTCAGAAAATTTCGAGTTGGTCCATGGTAAGTGTCTCTACTACAGCAATGAAAAGAAGAATTGGGAAAGTGCACATAGAGATTGTTATGAAAGAACCAGCAGCCTCATTACCTTCAAAGATGTCAAGGAATTGTTGAGCTTCATGCTCAATCTTCAAAAGTCTGGTTAGAATAATGTATATAGAAATATCCCAGCCGGAAATTATAATAATTGATCGTCAGCTTACAATCGGTGATTACAGTCGATGGTTCGACCAAAACCTAATCGTAATTTATAATGAATTAAGAATAACTCATTCAAATTATTCGTCGGACATTCAAAGCACAGTGAAAATGTACAAAATAGATAATGTTAGTGTTATACTATTAACAATATGATGAAGGTGTGCTTTTCTACATTTTATTTTTCAGGACCTACACATTATCAGTTTATGATGTGGACTGGAGACGCATATTTTGATGAGAGAAACAGCAGGTTCGGTGCACTGAATAATAACGCTCAGGTGAGTAAAAATATTATATTATTTAAACAGGAAGTGGCGCTAAAATGACAACCATAATGAAAGTTATAAGTTAAGATGATCCATAGAAAATTACAACAGTTTATGGCTCCTTCCCTCATTTGAGTGAATTCAACTCATTGAGTACAAGAAAACATCTTTATTTTAGTTTCATTAAGCAATAAGAACTATGAACCCTAAATAAAATTGATTTTAAATATATTTTTATATGCACTTTCCAAAATTAATATCAGCCATCACCAGAAACATTTGATATTCTGATGTTTCGCTTGCAGGTTTCACCAATGTTGTACAGATACTCCAGCGTTGCGAGAATATCCTCCTGCGGTCTCCTGTATTCAGTCAAGAACTCTGTCATTTGTCCCTCAACTACTGCGGAGTGTAGTGTATGGAAGTTAAACTACCTTTGTGAACAGCCAACTCTCTGATTCGTCACTTTATTTGGGGAATAGTCTTGGATAAATGGATGAAATGTGATACTTAAAGTCAGAGTGTTCAGCCGTACCAAGTCCCTGAGAAAGCTCTCAGCGGCGCATCTCATGGGCGAGTGTTAACTTGTGTTCATCTTTATTTGCAACTATTGTAAGTTCCTTTAGAAGTATTGCTGGTTGTTTTAACTCTTCATTGTGCCCTTTTCTTGCAAAATTGGAGGTTAATTCTACCCTATGTAATGTGTTTTTTATTTACAACTATTGGTGGTGGTGTTAACCTTTCACTGTGTACTTCATTTGCAGCTATTGGTGGTTGTTTTAAGTCTTCACTCTGAACTTTATTGACAACTATTAGTTGTTTTAACCCTTCACTGTGCACTTTATTTACAACAATTGGTGGTTGTTTCAACTCTTTAATGTGCACTCTATTTACAACTATTTGTGGTTGTTTTAACCCTTCACTAACCACTTAATTTATAACTATTGACGGTTATTTTATCCCTTCACTGAAAATTGTATCTACAACCATTGGTTATAATTTTACACAAATATTCTATCAAATCATAATACTAAATTAATATATCAAATAATTAAACTGAATTATTCTCTCAGAAAATAATACTAAATTATTCTATCAATTATTAAAATACTAAATTATTCTATTGAATTAAAATACTAAATTATTCTATTGAATTAAAATACTAAATTATTCTATTGAATTAAAATACTAAATTATTTTATCAAATCATTAATATATTTGAGAATTCAAATTTTAAGTCTACTTTGTTTTTCTTTCCTTCAATTTTCTGAAGTCACAACAATAAAGTTTGTGCGAACATAAGGAAAAGTATTTAGTATTCTTGTTTTGATCTAGAGATAAGTTATAGTGGAGGAGGATATAAATTTAGATAAATAAAATTAGGAAATATTAAAAAGATATAACCTGTTTAGATTGACTAATTTAATTTACGAATTAATATTTATAATTTTTAATTACTGAAGGTAAGCATTAATAGAAAAATTCTGATCAAAATTACAAAAGTTTGGAGACCATGTGACAAAACTCCAGTTATTATTATTTATTAGAAACAAGATTCAGTTTAGCAAATATTGATTCTCATATTAATAAATTTCGTATTATTTCTTTGTGCATTAATTTGAAGTTTAAACTCTTCTGGCTTTAATTTCTTTGTTTCTTAAATAGTCCCTGCACCAAGATCAAAATATATTTATTAAAAACATTGAAAGTCTTGAGTTCCACAACAATTAATGAATTTATTAAGGGTTTAACCCTAGTAACCTAGCCATTATAAATTCGCTCAGTAACCTAGGGACTGGTCCGTGCGCGCCAGTCCTCACTAAAACAGCTTAAATTTAACAGATTGTCTTCTAGATATTTTCTCTTCATACAAACCCTTATTTGATATTTACACATCCATTGTAAAACGCCAACAAATAGTTATCAATTTGAAATAAAATTAACAAGCAAAGATAAGAAAAAAATATTTCTTAGGTTTTCAAACTATTTGTACAAAGCCATTTTCACTACACATCAATAAAATCCTCATGACATTCTCAAAAAAGAATAAAACTTGATGAAGAAAAAATTGTGGATGGAGAAGGGTTTAACAATAAAAAAGAGACTAGAAAGATAAATGTACCTTTAATAGTTTAGTATACTAACTTCTTAAAATTTTGTTCCATTTTTTTCGAGTCACCCTGTATATTTGAATAAATGCTCATAATATAAGTATCTTGCAATCTATCACCTTCTTTTTTTGTACAATCGTATGTATTTATGTTGAAAAGTAAATGTCATGAAAAGAAAGCTTCCAAATCGGTTTAAAAATAAAATTATTACTATTTTTTCATGAGGACTGGTGCGCCCGGACCAGTCCCTAGGAAACTAGGGTTAGCGTCTGCATTGGAATTAAAAGCCATGTCACTGACATCGAAAGGATATTAAATACGAGGGACTGGAAGAAGCAGTCAGAAAGGAAAGTGGATCCATGAATAAAATCACTACTCATCATCGGTGACAATGCTCATGGATGTTGAAAAGCTACCCCGTTAATGCATTCGGTGAGCAGAAGATTTCAGTGAATAAAATTCCAGTGCGGAGTATTCCAATGAGGAAAAAATAAAGTTCCACTGGGAAAATTCCACTTAGGAAAATTCCACTAACAAAATCCAATATTTGAAATTCTACGAGGGACTTTTCCTTAGGATTTTGATGGGAAAATAAATTGAATTATATTTTTTCTAAAACAATACTGTTTCGTCCAAATGACAGTCCGAAATATTTTTTTGCTAAATTATTTTAGCTAAGCATGTGATAAATCAATTGTGTAATTTGATTGTACTCTTTGTGCTCTTTGTCTTTTTGTTAAAAACTTTCGTCTCGTATAACACATATTTTTATTTGCCCATACTTAAAACTCAAACTTACATTCAATATAAACTCAACTATATAATAAGATATGCGTAAAAAGAGGCTAAACATAATATATTTAAAAGTTTTTAACTAGAATTATCTTAATCTCAAGTAGAAGTAGTTCAACAATGTTTTTTTCAGTAGGTGTTGCACCAAAATATGTACACCAAGAAAATTTATATAAACAAATTCACTCACATTATATTAAACAACTTAATGTGCTCCGTAGGTAACCCACGTTGAGCAGTACAGCTGGTTGTGCACAGGGGCATTCCTTGGATATGGTTTATTGTGGTTTTTGAAGGTCCCTTTATCCTTTTGATTTATTGTGATTATATCTCTTCTCTCTCTATTACACTGTGTTACCATAGGATTATATCTGTCTTTTTTTTCTCAATTTCACCGTGTTAACATCACATTATCTCTGTGTTTTCTCTCTCTATTGCACCGTGTTACAATCACATTATATCTGTCACTTCTTCCCTTATCTCACTGTATTACCATCAAATTATCTCTGTTTTTCTCTCTTTATTGTTCAGTGATACCATCACGTTACCTCTGACTCTTTTCTCTCCATTCTACCGCGTTACCATAACATTACCTCTATGTTTTCTTTTCCATTTCCTTTTATATGAATTTACAGGAAATATTGACCAGTGTGTTGGCATTGACACATCAGTAAATATTTTTGCACTATCTTGACTGTACTACTCAATAATTTTTTTATAACAAATGGAACATTAGCATTCGATGATTTGTTTAGGAATAACAGGAAGGTTTTTATATAAAAAAGTATGTTATCTGTTTTCGTGCCTTTACCATTTCATTTATATAATTCTAGTCATTCCAAAGACGTAATTCCTTCATTTAACAGGCTCAATCGTTGCATGAAATCACTGAATACATTAGTCATAGGATTTAGAATTTGATTCCCACTCATATTTGTGAGAGTCGTAACATTGACGACTCTTTGGGGCACGGTGGGACACAACATATCCCATTAATATAGTTACATTTGTTTCATGGTGGGATACAGGCCCGGAGAGAATGTAACCCACTATGAAAATATCATTCATGAGCAGAAGTTGTATGATGCGACTGTTTTTGTCCAACCTTTTTTGAAGGATTAAAATAGAATTGTTACGATTTTCGCTTCGAATCATATCCTGCAAAGAAATAGGACAATTTATATGACAGTATTTACACATTAACCCTAGTAACTTAGCCACCTGGTTCGGACGAAGCAGACATTAAGAAAATATAATAATAACGTTATTTACAAATCGATATGAAAGTTTTCTTTTAAAGAATTTTACTTCTACCACAATTGTGAAAAAGTGATAAATGGGGATATAGTCATATTGTGAGCAATTATAAATTTATTCAAATAAATATATCTAATTTTTTATCCAAGCATGATATCCATTACTAGCTGTGTTGGAAGCAGAAGGTTGAATGAACAACTCGAAGGAAATCATTTATTCTGATATTTTATATTCTATTTTTTTTATATTCTATCCTTTTAATTTTTCCCTAAAGAAAAGACAAAATGATAAGTACTTCTAATTCACTAAAGTAAAAAAAATTAGCCCTCTCTCCATTCAAAGTTTGGGAATCTCGTTCAAATATCTTCGCGATTGCTTTCCACGTCGCCAGAATTCGGAGTTAAATTGAAAATGTCTTCCTGTTTGTATTTCATTACCAAGAAATCGAAGAGAAACAAATGTTAAAATTGTTGAATTGATACAAACTTTTGCAACGATATTTTCTTTGGAGAAAAATCTGAAGTTAAGCCATTATTTAGTACAGTGGTTTTATTGACTTATTTTGAATAAAGAAAAATTGATATTTTCCACCATTCATCGAGTATAATCAATTATATCAAGAAAATAACAATTGAAACGATATATTTGTACCCACTCATGTACCTGCTGATAGTAAATCAGTTTTTGAGTTTTTACCCAGACGAAAAAAATGTTTTTGAGTTGTTAAAGTTATCATTGTGAGGTGAGATATTGAGGGAGTTTTATATTTTTTGCTATATTTTGATTATTTATTGTCAATGTTTAATATTTGTTATCGGGGGTAGATACATAATTAACGTTTTTACTTCTGTGAGTTAGAGTGCAAACTCTGTGAATATCTAGTCTAATTAATTATATCAATAATTAGTTAATCTAAGTAATACCGACCTGATTATTGAAAAATATTGTAATTGTTTCTTCATATAATATATACAAAGAGAAAGAGTTATGATAAGGCCTTAAAGGCTACCAAATTCTTCACATAACAGTGCCTCTCCATTACTTTCTGTCAGTCACGACTAGTCAAATACCCTTAACCCTAATGAGTTTGATTGTCAGAATCAACGGTAAGGTTTGACAAGGTATTGAAAAACACATGTATTATTTAAAAACCTACAGTACTGTATTTTTAATAAGTTTTTAGTGTATATACTAAACTAATGTGTATAAAATTTCAAGTATAAATATTGAACATATATGGAGAAATAAATATTGACGGATAGGACGCAAAACACTCAGTTGATCAAACTAAACTTATTGCCATTCAGGAGACTGAGCATATGATTGCGTTAAAGTCCGGTGAAGTGCTGAAATAATTTGCAGCTGTATTACAGATATAAAAATAACTTTGTGGTGCCTTTAATAGTAAAAATATCGACAAAAACTAAAAAAAAAATAATAATAATAATTATTATCCCATCCAAAATGTAGATATTAAACAATGTATTACATAATGCAACCGAGCAATTTAGGGCGACAAAGGTCATTAGTTCAACCGAGTCATTCAGTGTAACCAAACTAAGTTGTTTAACCAAACCATTTAGCGCGACAAAGATACATAAGCTCCGTCCAGACGCTCCGGCGAATGACAATTTGTCTTTGAGAGATTGTTTTGTGAATAAATTTGTTTGCAAATTAGCACAGAAAAGAGAGCAACAAAGTGGAGTGACAGATTATTTTAATCAATAGGCATAGGCCGAAGAAAAATATAGGTATTACGGTGTTAGGACGTTACGTACCCTGACGTTCAATTACCGAACGATTCGTTATCGGATGTTTCGTTAATAGAACGTTTCGTTACTTGGACGTTTCGTAAATATGACGTTTCGTTACTAAGATGTTTCGTTGCCAAATTTTCCGCTCCTTGATGAAATATTTCATTTGATTTGAAATGAATTCCAGTAAGACCATCTTCACAGGTACACTTATCACTGTAAGTTGAATTAAGGTGAATTAGCTCTACACCAGTAAGACTATCTTGACAGGTACACTTATCACTGTAAGTCGAATTTAGGTTAATAAGCTTTACACTAGTAAGACTATCTTCACATTTATACTTATCACTGTAAGTTGAATTAAGGTGAATTATATCTACACCAGTAAGACTATCTTCACAGTTACACTTATTACTGTGAGTCGAATTTAGGTTAATAAGCTTAACACTAGTAAGACTATCTTCACAGGTACACTTATCATTTTAAAATGAATTAAAGACTCCAGGACACTATAATTTTCCTTCTCCAGAAATCCCGAGTCTCGTAATAATGTCACTGAAAATTCATGATATGAAGGGAGACTGAATTAGAGTGTGAAAGTCTGTACTATTGACAAAATTAGTAAGCGAGTTAATTAAATAATTATTTTTAATTGTAATTTCAGACTAACAGTGTGTGTAATGTACAAGCATATGTGGCTTGTGCGTGATTCACTTTTAAATGGTTTTATAGTCAATAAATCAAATTATTTGCTTCTTTGACGTCATCAAAATACTTATGTCTCCAATTACCATTTCTAATAATATTGTGGAAGATATGTTTACTTTGAATAAAATTAAAGTGTTATCAATTCGAGAATGCTGTAGTTTTTATCTCTCAAAAGAGTTATATACTGTAATAGG
>CANNZV010003915.1:23-34642 GCA_947561585.1 Caprella mutica | reverse complement strand
GTGCCCTTCCGAAATGTTGACAATGTGTGTTTTTTTGATCCGTTTCGTAAGTCCTCTTGCTTATATATATTTTATATTTATATTTGAAAATATATATACATTTATTAAGGAAATAACACATGGCAAGATACAATGCCATTTTCTGATAAACAAAAATAAAAGAATAAGATTCTATTCTATTATAATTCAAATCAGTATATAAACTAGAAATGAATACAAAGCTCAATAAACGTATATACTCTTGATATTGAAAAAAAAGCAATGCATTACATTGAACACTAAAACGTTTCTATTGACCCTGGAATTTATTCCAGTTATATACGTATAGGGCATAAAAATAATAATTGGGACCGACTTGGACTACATGGGTCGTAACACGGAGTTAGATATGAGAGATATGGGTGGGTTAAGAATATCGATGGGAGATTGAGAAGAATATAGAATATTCGTATAATAGAGTTACAGTTAGAGTATTTATCTGACATTATTGTGTAAAATCCGCCGAAGAATAAAAATCTCACAGAAGGAAACAATCCCCCTGATAATATCTCCCCTGAAAACAGTTTTGTGCCCTTATTGTCTACTGATAGTTGTACATATATCTCTAATTTGAATCTTTTACCATCTGTCTCGTGCTAAATAGCTAAAAAGAAACATCACATAAGTACGTGTGTTGTGTACTTCTAGTCTCTGTAGTTTTAAAAGATTACGAAGAGCCAAGAATTAGATAAGTTGAGGCCTGTACTTTGAAGACACTTACAAATGAAGACAGCAGAGGTAATCGAGAAAAAATTTGTTACGAAAGATATGTGGAACATGTACACTAGAGTGAAGAGTTATCAACCGTAAACAAAAACTGGCATCGAAGTGTGGTAACGGGGGCTTCGTAATTGTGTTGGGTGTTATCATTCAAATTATAGAGTTCTCTAAGGTGCCTCCCATAAGAACAAGAATTTCAAGAATTTCGCTTAGAGCAATTTAATGCTGGTAAAACACCTCCTCCGAAGAATCACCAGTATATAGATTGTTTTGTTAGACTGCGCAATGTTTTGGAAAAAATATAATACGAATGAAATTCAGTTATAGATTGATTTTATTTAGGCCATAGCCTAAAATTTAAGCCTTCAGTTCTGCATAGCTTATTCAAACTGTTATAATTTGATACTTTATGCACCTACATGTTTTTTTATCTATTATTTTTTTTTCTTCTTTTAGTTGTTAGGATCGGACGGGATATCACTGCGCATACCCTTTTTATGGGGTATCACTCAGCACCCCTTATAATTTTGAAACCACTTGTTTTAGCCTAAATCAGATTGTACTATCATTTCAAGCATCTTTTGTACTTTCATAAACATCAAAAAACACCATTATTCTACATATTAGTATTTATAGAGCTAAGTCCCGAAATTTGTACTGCTTTCAAAACGATAGGAAAAAAGTTTGCGCTGGTGATTTTTAAATCCCGCAAACTCTCCAATAACTTTAGAACCAATATTTATTGATTCATATTGTTTTAACATATTGGCACAAACAATAACAGTTACATTATGTCAAATTTTTAACTTCTCAATTTCAACGGTTGGGGGAAGAAGGGTATTAAAATGGGGATAGGAGGTATTTGGTGGGGTATGAGAAGTGCTTTATTTATGCACTGCGCAGTAATACTCCTGTGCGCAGTGATACCACGATGCACTCACTAAACGTTACGCACACAAAATTGCCAATAAGTGTTTTATTTATTTAGCTATTAGACTTACAAATAATTGGATTTTTTTTCTCAATCTTTTTTCCATCTCTGCATAAAATTTCAGCTAAATTTATCAAACAGTTTTTTATGAGTATTTTTAGTGAACGATGGTGAGAACCTGTTTGCGCATTTTATTTTTGGCAGAAAGATCAAACAAAAGTGTTCTGCGCATAGGAACACCCTCCTGAATCCACCATGTTCAATTGATTCTGTTTTCATGTGCTACTAAAAGTGTGGGAACGGTCCTGTAAATTTATTAGAAAAAGGTATCCAACTTCATATTAATTATTTTTTCGTGGCACTTTAGTATAAACCAGAGAAAATTTCAATTTAACTCCGAATTCTGGTCCGAAACCTGATGATATTTAAACTTTGAAGGAGAAAAATCTGTTAATTTCGTAACTTTAGTGAATTAATAGCGTCCATCGCCCCCAAGTCCCATCCACACAGACCATTTCTCTTTCGAAATTCCTACGTCAAAGTTGAGATTAAGAGTTTGACTCTTTGGTGCATATGTGCGAACGTTGTGATTATTTAATTTGACATTCAAATGAAAAATGTTTTGCCTCAACGTGAACCACAATATCATCAATAAAAAGAACATTTCTTTGTTAAAACCATTGAGGAAAATTCTTCTGCCGAGGAAGATCGAGGAATTTGTGCTGCTCGTGAATCTTTTAAAAAAGTCACTTAGAATCGAAAATTACAATTCTGTTGAATGTAGATTTAGTAAAGTCTAATTTGCATTTTCTTAGCGAAATATTATACTGAAAGTATACAAAGTTTCACTGTAACTGCACAAGCAAGTTTTTAGTATCACTAAAAATTATGTTTAAAGAAAACGAAGGACACACTAAAGGAAAAGTGAAAGAGGAGGAACAATTCGACTGTTTTTATTTTTCAGTGGTATTTTAACAAAATTGGTTTTCATTATCAATATTAATGTATTTTATTAGACCATTTTTAAAACGAAGGAAAGTTATCAAAAACATGGTTTAAATATCATAAAATTCGAAGTTTAACAAAAGTGCGCAAACAGGTTTTCAGTATCGGTCAATAAAAATACTGCTCATAGAAAACAATTTGATAAATTCAGCTGAAATTTTGTTTAACAGTTTTCGAATTACAGCCTTTGAAACTTGGGTTTCACTTTTTTTTGTGATACCCTTTATAATTATATTTAAGTTAAAGGTAAGACTAATAGCTGTACACAGACCCTATAGAACATTCTTATAAAGTTTCCTTTAAATGGCTTTTGTCCTAATTGTTTCCTATCTCATTGATAAATGTTACCTTGCTTCAAATTGAACAGACACAATTTATTGATCAAACTGGTTCATTTCACCGCTGTGAAGATATAATATCGCTATCTTGTGAAATATTGGACGATAAACCTTTATAGTTCTTTTAGTTATCCTTTTCTTATTGCTCTACTGTAAATACTAAACAATATACGCTATTAATTCACTAAAGTTACGAAATTATCAGTTTTTCTCCTTCAAAGTTTGGAATCTTGTTCAAATATCATCAGGTTACGGACCAGAATTCGGAGGTAAATTGAAAATTTCCTCTGGTTTATACTAAAGTGCCAAGAAATTGAAGAGAAACAAATTATATCAAATTTAGAAATGATTCAAACTTTTCAACTAAAATTTCTTTAGAGGAAAATTCAAGTGAGGCACATACAGTATGTAGTTTAGTGATTTCAGTATTATATTAAGATCTATATAAAAGTAGATGGCTTTCCTTTCGTAAAATTCACTGAAATGAATTCTGAAGCAGAATTTATAAACTATATATATTTATAATTTCCCAGGTAATGTATTTCAGAATAACTCGATCCATTAGATATTGAAATCACAAAACTGTTTGACTAACTCTGAGGTTTGCCTGTAATTTACCCTCTGAAACTTCAGACAATGACGAATGGGACACAAAACACTCATTGGAACAAACTGAACTTATTGAAACTCAGGATATCGAGCTCTCGATCGCGTTATTGTTCACTGACGTGATGGAAAATTAGATGGTGAAATGAAGATGTAAAAATAACTTTGTGATACCATGCGTGAAGTTACTGAACAGTGAACATGTTTATTACTACTGTTCAACCAGTGACCCGCTGGAAGGTATAGGGTAAAGGAATCAGTTAATATCAATATAGAATATATTATTAACATTTTCAATGAAATTCTCAAAGTTCATATTTCTCCTGAGTTTCGGTAGACTATATATATTTATCATTTTAGCCTACTGTTATCTTGCATTAAAAAACATAAATATTAATGATTAATCATATTATCTACAATTAGTTTTTTTTATTGCATCTTACATAAAAAGGATGGATGGAAATCAGTTATTATGAGTTCAAAAGAGAACATGCATTCATTATTCGTCTGTAGTTAAAATGAAGATGGAATATTCTTACAATTTGAATAGGACGAGGTAGGTGAAAAGTAAATTATGTTTTCTAATGTTAAATGCAATAACAATAGTTTGATTATTGATTTGAAATACTCAAGTTTTATCCGTGAGAAAATAAGTCAAATTTACATAAAATACTTATAATTTATTTACTGCTGTAAATAATCTGTCAGAAAGTGTTTTGAAAGATGCAGAAATCTAAAAATTAAAATTTCGTAAAATCATACACTGTTCAGGTTTTCAATGTTTTTAAAATATTTCATCATCAGAAGTTGATGTTCTGTACGAAATTGAAGTTAGTTATACATTCAGTATCTTCGTGATATATTTGTCATCACCCATCATAAGAAATTAATAATAGGGTGTTATCAGCATCACAGATTTCATCTGAGATCAATTTAAAGTCTAAACAACTTAAAGTAGATAATTTTTGTAATGCATGAGTACTCTTCAATGTTTAGTCTTTTCATCTGCAATATCGAGTTCTTCCGTCATCAGAATTAGAGCATTTAATTGGTAATGGATGGACATACTACACCAGTATTAGTATTTATGCTTTGTTCAACTTCATTTCACTGTGTAAGGTGTCATGTTTCCGGTAATATATTCATAAATTTCAAGTCGAAAGAAATGTTTATTATTTCACTTTACATTGTGTTGGTGAAAAAGAATTCCTAATCACTCAAGAACAGTAACTAAACCTCCAGTTTACCATCATTCATATCGCTAAACAGAAAGTTCTGAGGTAATGTTTTGCAGGAACAGAAAAATATGAAATATTGAATTTGTCAGGCCAAAGATTATAATATTTAATACATTTTTCCTATAAAATGATGTTTGCCTTATCTGAGCAACTGTATTATGAAAATGAACTTTCTTCTCACTTGACAGTATAAGGCTGAATGATGCTAAGACGTTTCGTGATTTTTTTTAATCTAAAATGAATTATAGACTACAAATTATACTTTTCTCCTACATTATGTATGGGATTATGTATTATATAATTTTTTCCTATAAATTAGAAAACATTACCACAATCACCGGAAATGTTCGATCATTTTAGAAAACGGTATATGAGAATTATAATATAGAGTCGGAATATCAAATTATATATGTAGTGTTTTCTTATATGATCAAAAATAAATATTTTCTTGGCAAATTAATTGTGGAAATTTTTGTTTTTTATTCATTACATTACTTTCATTCGGTAACATATAACATCTGATTATTGAGATTTTAACCTAATGTTAAATCATTTTCGGTTATATACAAATCGAAAGATTTTCCCATAATAGGCAGCAGAGCAATCTGTGAGTACTAGGACTGAACCACATTTTCGATTCTGTGAAGAGAAATAAAATATGATCATGGTTATTAAACTTCTATATCGTTTGGTATCAATAATATTTTCATTTCCAACTTTTCTAATCTTTGGGCTGTTATTTAGAAGGTTAATTTTGTGCATTAGGTTTTTTGACAATTTGTTTCCTGAATAAAGAATTAAAAAAATGAATTTTTGATGATTCTTAATTTTAATATCTCTGATTAAAATCAACAATTGACCAGATACTCAGCAACGAATATAATGCATATTAAACCTTATAAATTGTGATAGTACAGATTCATTATATATGAGATTGGTATAAATTGTAGTGCGCAACAAATTACAAATAAAATAAATTGTTCCCGATATAAAAAGCAACGTCCGGAAATGAAATGTCCGGTAACGAAACGTCCGGTAATGAAACGTTAGGTAACGCACCATCTGTAATGAAATGTCCAGGTACCAAACGTCCAGTAACAAAACGTCCGGTCACCAGCAGAAGGGCCGCAGCCAATTTTTTATTTCATATTTTGTTCAAAAGTTCACATCCTGACACTAATCCTTCAGCAACACACAACATGAAGCTCACTCATAAATCATCAGTATTCTTTTAAGATCGTTTTTCTCTTACGGTTCGAAAGTGTTTGATTTATTTTCTTAGACCGATTTTTTTCTAGCATACTTTTACGGCCCGGACCTATTTTGTGATTTACTTTTACAGTTTTGATTTTTGTGATTTACTTTTACGGTCTGAACTCTTATTAAATTTAGTTTTACGGCTTTGATTTTTTTTGTGATTTACTTTTAGGTTCGTTTTGCATGCAGCTATTGTTGCGATCATTGTTCAGCAATGATCGCCTGGAAATAGGAATACATTGAATTAGAGTTTAGCAATAATCGCTCATTGCAAAACGGCCCCATAAGAATAGCATCGAAGTAGTTCTCAGCGATAATCGTTGGGCGATGATTACTGAGCGATAATAGTCACAATCGCTGCATGCAAAACGTACCTTTAACACGCATTTCTCAACGCCACCTTTAAACAAATGCTCATGGCAAAGAGTTAAGCTGCAATTGATTTTAACGGAGACCTTCGCAATTTCGTTACAAAAGATGCTGGTAAAAAAAAGCGCAAGTGTGAAGGGCTCTGTTAAAATTAATTATAGCTGAACTTTTTGCCATGAGCATTTTTTTAAAGGAGGCGTTGCGAAATGCAAGTGTGAAGGGGACCTTACGGTTTCAACATTTTTTTTAATAAAAAAAAAAGAAATTCAATTAATTTAGAATATATATTATTATTAATAAATATTTCCATGAAATACAAAGGAATGTCTTTTCCATTGAAAACTGTTCCATTTTGAATATAGAAGAAGAATAAAATTGATATCTAGAGCTCCTTATATCACTCAACGCGTATCAGCGATATCGTATTTACAAGCCTAAATGTTTATAAATTTATGCAAATTTTTATTTTCCTTTCTGATTTCAAATTTTGACTTTCATCTCGTTTACTTTTCATAATGTTTACTTTTACGGTACGAAATATGATTTTGATTTACTCATACTGTGTGAAGTTTTTTTTATTTACTTGTACTGTCCGAACATTTTTCCTTATTTAAGGCTGCTTCACACTTCACCGGGATCCATCCGGCACGCCACCCGTCTCCGTCATTCTCCTTTCAGTGATTCGGTGTCAGTGAAAAAATATATCGTTACCTTAATTTTAATGGACACATTCACACAGTACCAGCTCTCCTCAGTGATACAAAATCACTAACCGGTGATGTCCCGTACGGATCACGGTGATGTGTGAAGCAGCCTTCACCCGTACTGTCCGAATTTTGTTCTCGGACCGTAAAAGAAAAGAGGTCCTCCATTTTATTATCAAAATGACCTACAATGCAAGACACAAACAACAAATTTTACTTTTCTAAGAATTGTCTTTTTTATGTTTCTAACATAGGGGAATTATTTCCAATCACCATATCCTGAATATTTAGAGTCGATATAGAAAAGCATTTATCCGAGTTTCAATTGCCCTGAATTGTTATTGCTCCATTCACGACGTAGTTATGCTCACCTAAATTGGAGTGGAGAATAAATAACAACGCGGTTAGGTCCATCGCCTGGAAACCGCCATTTAGATGCATCCAAGAAGGTTTTTTCTATTTCTTTTTGAACATTAAAGTATTTTTGCAAGTTGAATAAAAAGATTGGTCGCGATTCATAGATATTTGATTCTGAGAAAGATCATGTTTTATATTATTTTCTAAATATTATTAACAACTCTCCTTTTCTTATAATTTTGAATAATAATTAAACTGATAGCAGAAGAACCATCTGGTAGCTATATAATACTGACTCATGTTTTTTGATAGTTAGAGCAGCGTCTCCAAACTCTATTGACTTCATCGGTCTATCTCCTCACCAGAAAAAACTGTCCAATTTCTCTTTTATACCCAATATTCGTCTGATGTCGAGAAAAAGATAATTCCATAATAATTGGTGACAATTGAATACGGTGGAAAAGAAAACATCTCTAACATAAAAAAAAATTAATTGTCACAATAAAAACAAACGTATCATTATGAAGCTTAGATGTCGAAAATTTTCAGTTCTCTTCAGTTTTTGAAATGAAACTCTTAAAATTGGCTCCCTCAGCCTTCATACATTCTTGATGTTCTTAAGCTCCGCGTTGCTTGAATAATACAGCGCGGGAGTGATCAGATTAATCTCGTGAATTTCTACAGTTATTCTGTTCTTCAGATCTTGCAGTGAAGTGGGGATGTTGCAGTATACTGTGTTCTTTAAATAGTGCAGAGGAAAAGATCTGGAGGTGTAAGAATTAGAGAACGGGCATGTCAATCTACGTCACCAAATCTTAAAATGCCCGACTAAGAAATTAATAACACGATGTAGTCAAAAATGTCTTTACTATTAAGTCCGAAAAAACGCAAAGGTTCACTGTGGAATAATCAGAAGATCTAACAAGAGAGTCATGAATAAATAAGCCATCGCCATGCTTTGAGTGTCTTTTCTTTATAGAATTTTTCCATTAATTTTATCGTTCAGATCGATTATAGTAACTACAAATTGGATAGGAACTATTCTAACGCTATAATTTTCATTGGAAATTTCCGATTATCAGATCAGTTTTTCCATACTTCTATGCAAATTGTTTATAAATTGTTTAATAAATTGTACATTGTCTACTTAGGCCACAAATTACCATTTCGCTTTACTCACTAACTTATTGGAAGATATGTTTGTTGTGAATAAAATAAAGTGCTATCAATTTGAGAATGCTGCAATTTAAATAACTCAAAGACTTATATGCACTAATAGGACACACTCAATATTAATTATACAACACAAAATTATATATTCAGAGTAACTTTCAGTATATGTGAGAGAAACTGTGACTTAATCCATTGTAGTCTCTATATCGTTTGTCTTTGTTTGAACATTATTCCAAGCATTATTCCTAGATTTTAAAAGTCAACTTAAGCATATATCATGTTATCTATTGTGAAGTGAGGGCATAAGATAGTCTGGTATAGTTTGATTTCAGTTCAGGTCAGTGGATATTATTTTTTATTGTTCGTCCATATCATATTGTCTCCATTCTATTGCTCATCATCTTCAATAGACAGTCTTATTAACATAAAGTTCAGGTCAGTGAATATTTGTTCTGCATTCAAATACTTCTAGACCTCCAACTTCCGAAGAATGTTCCTACAGAATATTTCTTAAGTCGATGTTCAATATTTTCTATAGCCGGGTAAGTCGTAAATCTTGTTACGATTGACAGAGTGCACTTTCGAAATGTAGACATTGTGTGTTTTTTTTTTAAGTAACCATTAATGTTTGCGATGCGTTTAGTATATCTTTTTATTTTAATATATTTTATATTTCTATTCGAGAAAACTAAAATTATATATACATTTTTTTAAGGAATAACACAGGGCAAGTTTTAAATTTTAATGCCAATTTCTGATTAAAAAATGAAATTATATGATGATTTAAATCAGTATTTAAACTGAAGGTGAATACAAAGTTCTACAGACATAAATTCTCTTGAACTTTGAAAAAAAAATTGCTTTGAACACTAAAAGGGATCTATTGACCCTGGAATTATTACAGTTATATAGGGCATAAAAAATAATATGTGAGACTGTATCGGATTATTCGGTCGTAACACCGAGCTAGACTTGGGGGCGAGGGGTGGGTACAGAAAATAGTTGGGAGTTTGAGAAGAGCATACAATAGATTTACATTTATTGTGTTTATCTGGCATAATTGTGTATACAAGTAACCGTAATGAATTTGACGTATGTTTCCTAGGCACATCATTTTTAAAATACTTTATATACTTCACGGGGACCGTCCGTGAAGAAGTCTCGAAATTCTATCATTTTTTTTTCATAAATAGGTACCTAACAACCTTATAAAGGATTGTACAAAAAAAACAGAAGTCTACAGTGTGCCTGTGTGACGCTATGCCCCTGGGGAGAAGGGGGAGGGGGTGGGTGTAGCGGTCTGTTAGTACGAATAACTCGTTTTCTATGGGTCTAATCGAAAAAATGCTTTGAGCAAAAATTATAGAGTATTCAATTTTGTAAATTAGTGCGGAGTTTCAGAGCCGTAGTTTCATTGTTTTTCTTCAAAAAACATGGTCGGTCGCCCGGAGGCCATTTTGAAGCACTTCAAAATAGCTACAAATTTTGGTATTCAAACAAGGACCTCTAATACAGTTTTGAAGTAACGGGCTTACGGTTTTTTTCATTCGATTATCCTGATTATTCTGTACAAAACAATCGAAAGCAATTTTTGAATTTTGAATTTTTTTTCGAAATTTAAATTAATTTTTTTTTCGAAATTTAGATATTTTTTCGAAAAATCGAATTTTTCGAAAAAAAAATTGAAATCCAATAATTGCTCTATGAACATTTTTTAGGGAATGGTATGGGGAAGCGAATGAAAAAAACCTCCAAAGCTGTAGCTTCAACACTGTATTAGAGGTACATGTTTGAAAACTAGTTTGAAATTCGTTCGAAATTCGAATAACTTGTTTTTTTATGTGTCGAAAAAAGGCCATAAGTTTCTTATCCGTAGCTTCATTAATAATTTTTTGAAAACAATTCATGGACAGTCCCCTTAAATATATTATTATTGGCCTATCTTGACTTTGTTCCTACATAAATTCCAAATATACTTTTGTATTTAAAAGTTAAAAAATATTATAGAATTATGGAATTAATTCTTATTTGTTGATGTTTTACAACGTAAAAATTCCGTTTGGTTAGCCAATACGCTTGAATTTGTCCACGTTTTTATCAAGTACAGATACATACCCGAGCTGTGATTGGGTCAAACTCCACCTAATCACAGATCTGGTATCTCAAATGTCAATGTCTTGCATACCGATGTAATCATTTCTCCTTATATTTATGTTTAATATTTTTATTTAAAATTTGATACACATTAGATTGATATACAAACTAACAACTTGTAAAAAATACAGTTCCGTTGGTTTATAAATACATGTGTTTTTTAGCTCATAGTCACACCTTCCCCTTGATTCTGACGGTGAAACTCATTAGAGTTAAGGGTATCCGGAAAAAATCACTCAAAGAATAAAAATCTCCCGGTAGAAAACAATCCTCCCGGATAATATCCCCAATGAAAACATTTTTATTCATTTTTTGTCAACTGATATTTGTACATCCCTAGTTTGAATCCTTTACCATCTGTCCCAATCCAAATACCTAAATGAAACATCACATTAGTGTGCTGTATACTGTGTAGTCATTGTAGCTTCAAAAGATTACGAAGAGCCAATAATTATATAAGTTGAAGATTGTACTTTGAAGACACATACAAATGAAGACAGTATAGGTAATCGAGAAGAAATTCGTTATGATAGATATGTGGAACATGTACACTAGAGTGAAGAGTAATAAACCGTAAAAAAATAATGGTATCGAAGACTGGCACTGGGGCTTTTTAGTTGTGTTTGATGTTCTCATTCAAATTAGTGGAGTTCCCTAAGATGTTTCCAAAAGGAACAATTATTTCAAGAAGTTCGCTCATAGCAATTTACAGCTGGAAACACTCCTCCTCTCCCGAAGAACCCCAAATAGAAAGTTTGTTTTGTAAGACTGCGCAATGTATTGGAAAAATATAATACAAATAGAATTCAGCTATAGATTGAGGCCATAGCCCTTATTTTTAACATTTAGGTTTGCATAACTTATTTCTATATTTTTAGATTTTATGTGAGGTTAGATGCAGTCTGTCTATTCACCTACATATTTTTCCATCTGATATTATCTTTTTCCTCTTTTAATAGGTATAATGGGAATGAATAGGATGAAAATTACTTTTAAATATTCCATTACTGTCGCGCGGATAATCTCTTGTTGGGTCATTTTTCCAAGGGGATTTTTTCCTAGAACCATAATTAATGGGACCCATTAGGTTCGGCTACGTAAAAAAGTGATATTTTCTTATGCGAATTTTCTTATATTTCTCTAGAAGAATGTGAATACATAATTTCAAAAAATTACTAGAACTAGAACAATTGTACCAAGAGGTGTTGGTACCAAACGCGCAAAATCAATGTTCTCTGTAGTTTTTAGGCATTTTCTGATTAGTATTTGATTAGTGTTTCAAAATTTTAACATCTTCGACATCTTCAGACTTATTTTATCCTCCCAAATTGCAAATTGGAAGTAAGATTATTGCGATCAGCTTTGTTTTATTTTTGATCTCATAATTTTTTTTTTAAATTCAACATTTTCTTTTTCATTTTTCTCAGAATTCTTAGAACTTCTGAAGAAGATTCCTTTCTATTTTAAATTATAATTTAAATGGAGTTATTTATACAACTGAAAATAATGATAATTAAAATATTTGATTCGATCTATTATTATTTAAGATCTAAATTGAAGCTTGTTATTATTGTAATAACTGAAAATATGAGAAGCGCAATACATTAAGTTGAAATTGAATGATTTTTTTTCAATTTTGATTTTTGACTTGACGTTTACAGATGGTTCATAGATAAGTAAGTATTCATTATCAGTAAATAACAATATAAACGTCAAATAAAAACCTTTTATTAATTTCAGTTGTGAAGACAGGGACTCTAAATCTATTTGGCGATAACAAAATCCTAAATCTCAAGGACTGCCTAATAACAAATCGACCAATGTTCACTCTGGACCAGCTTTATAAAAACAATGAAGATACAATCAATAGGACACAATAAATTATCTATTGGATTTCTTGCTCTGACAAGGGGAAAAATGTAACTGAGGTTTAGAGTTTGAAGTTCGTTTCATTGAGCGAATGTTAGCGTTTGTCGGAAGTAAGTTTAGGATGAGATACAAAAATATTTTAAAGTTCAGCCTTTTTAATAGCAAAACTCAGCGGAAAAAACATTAAGGGAATGTTGTGAAGGTAGAATAGAGGGAGAGTAACATTTGTTGTGCCTCTATTGGTATTAGAAATGGAGAGAAGTATGTAGTGAAGAGAGCAGTTACTCCAATAGTTATTTACTTCACATAAATATTTTTAGTATTTACTCAAACTCATTTCATACTAGTCACTATAATTCTAATTCCAATTTCCTGATTAATTATTCTGAAGTTGATTACATTTTAATCGCACGAATATAATGGTGAAATTATTAAATTGTAATTATATCAGGATTAATTGGATTTTTTAAGGTTTTAATTCGATGTATTTCTATCTTGTATTTCATCTAGGTATATTATATAAAAGGAAATTCATACATATAATAAATAACAATCGGGAATAAATAAATGAAGACTAAATTAAATATGAAAAATGAATTTGTCGAAAACAAATGAAGCTTTTCATTCTTCAATATTCTACAGAATCCGTCAGTGCATTAATTAACTAAACAGTTATTGTACTCAGACTGGAATGGTATATTCCAGTTGCTAATCCCTACCTCTAGCTTAACTCTGCATAACTGGAATTCAAACTTTGGGTACTTCATTCCTGTTGGTAATCTTCTCCTCAGAGGTGCAAGATAATTCCGTACAAGATTTCTCTTTCTACTTAAACATAACACTAGACACACACTGTATATTGTAAACATTAAATAACAAACTGTGTGTGTGTTCACCGTAAGAAGGAATGACGTCAGAACACATAATTACTTTGGTGAGAGTTAAGGGAGTTTCTACTCACGATGAAATGAGTTAGTTACTTTGGTGAGAGTTAGGAGAGTTTCTACTCACAATGAAATGAGTTAGTTACTTTGGTGAATGTTAGGAGAGTTTCTACTCACCATGAAATGAATTAGTTACTTTGGTGAGAGTTAGGAGAGCTTCTACTCGCCATGAAATGAGTTAGTTACTTTGGTGAGAGTTAGGAGAGTTTCTACTCTCCATGAAATGAGTTAGCTCCTTTGTTGAGAGTTAGGAGTGTTTTTACTCACCATGAAATAAGTTAGTAACTTTGGTGAGAGTAAAGTGAGTTTCTACGTACCATTGAATGAGTTAGTTCTTTTGGTGAAAGTTAGGAGAGTTTCTATTAATGGTAAGATCAGTTATAATTAACTAAGAGAAGAAAGATTTAAATGTCAAACCAGTGGATTATCCAAAAAAACAACAGTTAGTGAATTCTATTTAGTTAGAAAATTAGCTCATACTCTAAATGAAATACATTATGTAGTTTCTAATTATTGTTGGCATCCTCAATATTTAACCAATGAAATAACTGATTATTTGTTATACTGCACTAGCCACTCTTGTTGTCACGCGCATCTGTTAAAAGTGTTACTACCAATGGCGTGATTGACAGTAAGAGTTGCCCTGCCCCTAATCCTTCGTATTGAGATGAATTCGCAGGTTGGACGTTTTGAAACGACAGTTGCTTTTATCACTCGCCTTGTGAAAACTGCAAGATACATTGTGAACAAGAGAGAGTGAGAATCTCCTACGAGAGTTGCCGTCAGGACGTGGGGAAGCCAGTACTGTATGATGGAGTGAGGTGCCTTGCTGAGCATGGGAAAACTTAGGAATATCCTCATGCGGCTTCGAGAATTGGAGAACGAAAGCTGACGCCTGTCAACATCCAATATTGTGTAATTACACTATTTAATTGATGTTGTGAGAGTGAATATACTTTGTCAATGTGAGTGGAAGAACCCAAACTAATTATATTTCAAATTTGATGATGAGTCAATATAATCCATAACTTAATAAGTTCATGGATTTTATTATTGTGGGCGTTGATTCGATTCCGATAAAAGTTGCTAATCTTTCTTTACCGATCTACAGCTGTACCTGTTCTTCCTGGATCCACATTGGTCGAGATCTCTACGTTCAAAGTCAACGTTGTACATTCGTCCAATCCAACCGGCAGATCTATTCTCCGCCTACCTTTTTAGAGTTGTTTAATTAAGTTTTCTATCTTCTACTTGTGATTAGTTATTTGCGCTAGTAAAAAGGCTATTGGTTCATTACAAAGTACATAATTCAATTTGTTGTTACTGACTTCAATTATCCTACTTTATACTATAAAGATTTCTTTCTATATGTTCTGACGTCCAAATCACACATCTACAACTCACTGATCTCTCCTCAGCAGCTCACCTCAGGTAGTTTAATATTTTCCAGCACAGTCCACAGAGTCAAAGATGTTCGTGTCAAAGACTCGTTGTGGAAGGGAGAACTCTTCTGGAATATGACGTAACACTTCCCTAGCTTTGACGTGAGTCAGTCAGAGTCATGTGTCGCTCATTTGGTAAATGCACGGAAATGAAGTAAAGACCCTCAAAGCTTATGGGACACTTTAGCAGTTAGTAAATTAACATATGATATAATGAAGGGAAGTGGGAAGTAACTTACCAAGTTAGTAAATTGAACAAAAACGGTACCATGATACAAAATATTAAAAAAAACATTTTTTGAAAAGTTAACTACATTTGTTCGATAAAGAAAAAATATCTTTCATCCGACACATTGAATGTTCAAATTCTCCATTGACAATATAACAACGTCTATTCTGAATTATACGGGCGCACAGTCATGAATTTTCAAAAATTTTCCACTTCCGAAATTTCTTGTTAATATTTTCTACGCAATATCCGGAACTCTATTAGTCATCAATGAATTTTTATAGTCATGAATACTTACGAAGACTCGATAGCAAGACTTGCTAAAACATTGCACATTCTTTGCAAATTTAATCGGATTGAGCGCACCGTTAGGAGAATATTAAACAGCGTCCATTGCTGCAAATGTATGGAAAAGAGAAAAAAGTTACAACATCATGCAAGAGAGAAGGAAAATATATAATCTTATTTATATTTTTAATTATTCGTTCACTGAACAAAATTTAGATATACAACTTTTGTGAATTCGTCGAATTTTATGCCAATTACTGTTTCCAGGAATTCTTTTCTGCTCCATTATATGTTAAATCAAATTCAATAATGCATCTAAAGTACCAAACCTAATAAATTTGATTTGCCCGTCCATTTTCCCTGATATAATGGCCATGAAATAAAATTTGGTTATTAATTGCTCTCATGTGGTAAATTGACGACTACACTCCCTTCAATATATCACGTGGTGCATTATCTTATTCTGATATTTGATGAGGTACAGCATGAGGGATATTATTTCCTATAATCTAAAATGGTACAGTGGTAGTACAGGAATACGCAATCGGAAAAAGGAGCAGGCTCGAGGCAGCGGTTAAGACGACTGGAGTAGGCGCAGCGTGGGAGACAAACTGACCGCTTTGGTGGCTGACTGCTTTGGGAAGTTTCTTCATTCCATTTAGTCAGTGTTCGTTTTTCACTTTTCAGTGAATGGAAGTCGATGGTCATTGCTTTGGTATATGTATTTTATCGAGATGATAATAAAAATCATGATACAAATCTCCAGCTTCTTTACCTCGTCGACTATTGAATGGTAAACTAATAAATTTCACTATTTTCTAACATAGATAAGATGAACTTCTTCATTTCTCAACTTAAAATAATCAATCACTGAATCACACCATTCTTTTCAATGATTTCCTCACTACATTCACTCAACTCCGTGTCCGCATTTCAAACTCAATGGTAAATGATGATAAAGTCAAGGCTTCACAGGTACTGTTAATAGTTCAATTCCCCTCAAGATTTAATTAGTTTAGAGACTTTCGAACCCAAATTCTGAAGACTTACAAGAACATCGAATAATATTATTTGGTAAATTTATGAATTCCTATATAATTTATTTTATATTGGAAAAGCTGGCAAAATTATGGGATATTCTATCTCTGATTTACCTCTGTATTCTTTTTCAACCAACCACCGAAATTTTTTTATATGGGATGAGGTAATTAGCTTAAAATGTGACATCTTCCGCCAAAATTGCAAATCAAATACCTCAGCAGTTTTTTAGGGTACCTTGAATATTTTCTAACTAATAGCAACATTTCAATCTCTGTACGGTGTTGAAGATGTTCCTAATTACTTTGTTATACTTCCAGTGAGGAGATATTCTATAAAAAGACGATACAAAATCCAATGCTTTCTGAAAGATTACGTAACTTAATGTGTTATACGATGATAATTCTGGCACTAAAGAACAAAGTGGCTTATTCAATTACCTATTGCATTATTCAATTTGATAAAATATATGTGTGTAAGTAATAATTCCCATTGGAACAATTAATGTAATATATTGCACCAGGAGACAGTTACCACTGAGTCATATAATTACTCAAACAATCTTCACATCAGATAATATATTAAAATGGGAATAAATAAATATAATTGTCTATTAGCTTTAACGTATTATGTACATCAATTCACCTAAGAGAGAAGTGTGTTAATGTTAATATCATAATTGTTTAATTTTTCTAATTTATGTATTTTAGTAACATATTTTCAACACACTCTACCCTTTTAGTAAAAAGAATAAAAACCATGACTGAAAAAGGAATTTACTGACTAGTAGTATTCAGAGAGGCATTATAACCTTCTAATTACATCAGATTGAAATAAACAATCTCCTGGTAACTAATTAGTTAAACTCTGTTCACTTGATGTGTTAGTAACATTAGATATACTACCAAATAACTTCACTGCCAATTAAACTAATTAATTTGATGTAACTATACCTATGGCTATATGATTAAAATACAATTTATTACATTATTATTGTCATAACAAATAAGGGATGCAGAGTACATCTGCAAAACAGAGATTACTCCAACATTTTGTATTGATGTCAGTGTAAAGAAGATCCAAAGATCCGTTCAATGGACCGGAGGAATATAACTTCCACAAGTTTGAAAAATTGTTTCATCTACTCCATTGATGCAGAAGTCAAATTAGTCTGAGGCTTCATTATAGTCACAAGTTTGGAAACAGAAGGGAAAAGAAGCGATGTTTTTGATTAGAGGAGAGAGAGATTAGGGTGAATAAGAAGGAAAAGGGAAATTATGATTTGGGTGAAGCGTATACTACACTGAATGAAAATATGTTTCAAATTGACTCAAAAATTGAATTTTCAGTTTGTCCCAAAACTGGCTCAAAATGTGAGTCGGATTGACTTATCCTTATATTCTACTCAAAAAATACATAGTCAATCCGTGGCACGACAGTTGGGCCCAAGAAAATTGGGCCCCGACAATTGGGCCCGCCGACAATTGGGCCCAAGACAATTAGGCCCCAAGACAATTGGATCATGGACAATTCGGCCCCATGACAATTGGGCCCAGTGACAATTATATTATTTGTCAATTTTTTTCAGAGTTTACTGTATCTTGGATCTAACTGCTGCATTTGAAGGATATTCTCTTTCCTGTCATAAAACAAAACAACCTTAAATTTATGGAGTTGAAAAACACGCAACTAATCTTATTACACTAACCTACTTTGAAGGCTTAGAAGATTCTTGTTTTTTACAGCAATATCCTTTTCTTCAGCATGAACTGACATTATTCATAAATGTAAATATTATTTAGGAATCCAACTTCAGAACCTCAGTATTTCTCATTCCCATTTACCTAAAAGTTGAATGTTACATAGGATATAAACATCACGATTTCACTCACTGTAGCATTTATTACCTTACTTGTTATCGTTATCGTAGTTTGTACTCAATAAAGCTCTTTATTTAATCTTCTGTCTGATCTTAGATTC
This sequence comes from Caprella mutica, assembly GCA_947561585.1. Lineage (NCBI taxonomy): Eukaryota > Metazoa > Arthropoda > Malacostraca > Amphipoda > Caprellidae > Caprella > Caprella mutica. Next base: position 15,961 of record CANNZV010003915.1, on the reverse strand, counting down.
AGGTCATCATCAGTCATCTTATTCTCTTTTGTATCTGTGAGCCAATAGGAGAGAGTCTTTGAAATGAAGAGTCTTAGACTATAGAGTATAGAGCATTAGGAAAAAAATCTTTATTCCTAACCGACTATACTGTTACGTAGTGCTGAAGTTTTAATCTTTAGTTATATGTAGTTTGAAGATACAGACGAATTAGTATATAATTATTATTTTGATCAAAGCGAAAGTGACACATTTCCAATCAAAATAAAATGGGAGACATATTCAAATCTGACGCATTTACTCTATAATGTTTAGGTTTAAATATTGAACAACTAATTAATTTGATAAAAATTCACCTACCTAAAAATATGCCAAGACAGCAAGCTTCAAATAAAATTATTTTCATGAACTCTGCTCATTATTACTGAAAGTTGAAACGACGCACTTATTAGGGAAATTAAATTCATGAAATATCATATAAAATTCATGAAATATTCTAAGATGGATAAAATATATTATACAAAAGATGTGGTAGTATTGAAATTAACCTACTGTATTATTAGGGCATATAAGATTAGCGATTTTCTATCTCTACTTTATTTTCCCAGGCATGACAATATAAGCTATTTTCTCTCTCTCTCACTCATGACACTATCAGCTATTTTTATTTCGTTATAAATGATTCTCAGTGATGTGATAAACCAGTTTAATCTTGAACTCCCATTCTCATTGGAGTTTAATTTATAAGAGACATGATGGTGATGCAGAAAGTAATTAGAAGTTCGAACACAGGTGAAGTTGTTCTCATTTGTATGTATATTGTGTTAGTAAAGCCTTGCAGACAAATTCTATGAAATTACTAGGACATTTAATAACACATTAAATAATTAAGAACTACAGACAGATTTAGACTCAAATAGTAACCTCATGATTGTGAATGATTCATTATTACAACTATTGATAGTATAGAATTAACACGAGGATCAAAACAATTGATGAAATGGAGGTGAGTTTAAGAAGTAAATGTAACAGATAATACTACTATTACTCGAGACAATGGACGAAGTCTCAATCTCCAAAAATTCAATAGTAATTTATAAATTTAGGTCATATTACATCAAATGAAAGTGTTCGTTATACTTTCTTTGTTGGATTAAGTGTAATATAATTTTTAGAGAATATTTAATGTTAACATCAATGTTGGTAACCACCCATTAAAAAACATACCAATACACCTTTTGATATATTGCACTTTTTTCGATTATACTCTCCCATGGTTTGGTGTGAATATTTCCATCTCGTGAATCAGTAGTTATAGTGTAATTAATAAATCAACACACAGTCCTTATTTCAATTGTTTAATGTGTGTCAATTTGAACAGTTTGCTCAGTGTGGTTTAATCTTTACTGTATTTTGATGAGTTCGAACACATTTTATTAGCAGTGATTCTCCGGGGAAAATAAGTACGGATTATTTTTATTAGCAGGGGTAGATGAACAAAGTTAAAATCACCATGTATGGTCATTTTGATAGAACAATATATCTGCAACATAATAAGTAATGTCTGTACATTGCACACGTGTTCTTACTAAATTAATAATCTTACAATGAAAACAAGAGGCTAATTACATAGTAATGAGTCTGTTTATTACGTCATACAACACGCTTGTTTTGTGTTGTTATCTCAACCTGTTGTTCTATTTAAACGCTCAAAACACTGTACTTTGTTCCTATGTTTGACTTTCATGAATAATTTTTTTAGTATTTTTTAGGTGTAATGAGATGACTAATTACTATTTATATTTGTCCTGCCATACTGTAACACATCTTAGGGATAAATACTTTTTTTTTCTTCGTTATCTGTCCATAGTGAGGTTACAATGTGATTTGTTTGAAAATTAAACATTTAATGCAGAGTTAAATTATATAAAGGAATTATTAATTAGACAAGTGTGAACAGCGAGGTCATTCAAACGAGTGATTACCAAAGTAACAGCAAGGGAAAAGATTAAACTAACTAAGAAAGATCCAATCGAGTTATTCATCAGCAAAAAATGTACTGTAAATATTGTGATGACATGTGAAAAATTTATTAAGTTGTTAGAAAAGAAGAGATTAAACACTGAACAACAATCAAGTTGTTTAATTGTTAGAAAAAAATTGAATAAAATCTGAACAACAATCAAGTAGCAATGGCAGTGCTGTGGAGAGAATCTGGTGGTAATTGGTTTTAATTATTAACTGTGATTAGTTATAGATTATTCCAGTTGTAGAAGTTGTACCAAACAACTGTCAGTTTAGATGAAGATTGTAACATTTACTAGAGACACTAGATGCAAAAACTGAGGGGAAACTTCTCACTAATAAATCTTGTGAAGTTTGGAACTGTTGCAATGAGAGGGAAAGTTTCAAATTACCCTCATTCCAGAGTAAATTCACCTCAAAATTACTAATTAAAAACAACCAAAACTTTATAATTATCCGTGTGAAATTCTCTTCTGGAAACTTTCTTAAAATAATGAATTGGAATTCGCTATTATTTTGGTGAGAAAATGAAAATGGAAAATAAAAATCAATTGAAATTATAATTGATTATTTACTCTTGTTAATTTATGCAGTTTTAATCTAGCAAAATTCAAAAGTTTGAAGAAAATCATTCTTCTCTCTTTTTTCTTATATTTTTGGTTCCACGTCGCATTATTTCCTTACAATTTCATCAAGCTTGAAAATATAAAAATAAAAAGAATCAGCACAAATTACAAAATATTAAGATTGTTTCCATGAAAACAATAGAAAGAAGTGAATCATGGTCACTTTAAAAAAGATAATGCATGATTAAATTAAATTTACCAAAAATAATAATAGATTTTTAAATTAATCGGTGACGATTTCACAATTTACCAAACTGACCAAAACCATTTCAGCAATATTGTTTGTCATAATTATAATATATTTAATATGATTCTATCATATTAAATTCCTTGTTTTCAGTATTTCTCACAACTAATTTCTTGCTTCTCAAGTTCCTAAGTTTTCTTCAGACGATAAATGTTTGCCTTAAATTATAAACCTACGAAAACTTTACACGGGAAGAAATTTGATATCAGAATTGGTTAGGGTACAAAGCGAGTAGAATTAGTTGGAAGTTAAAAAACTGACAATAAAAATTAAAGGATCTAACTATTAACTGAAAAAGAGTAATTCGAGTTAGAAGAACTCGTAAAAGTAACACATCGTGTTTTAAATTGTCAAATAAAATAAAAATAGAAAAAGAGATGCCATGCAATATTAACATGCATTTTATAATTGAAATATTCGAATAATAATTATCAATATTATGTCTCGGTCAAGAAACTCATTTATTTGAAATTAATTTTTTTTACATCAGAACTCAAAAATAAAATTAGGCTTATAATTTTTCCAAGCACATGAAGGAAATAGTTTCGTTTAATAACATTCGATTTATCTCCTTTCAGTATTTCTTTCAATGTCAATCGGAGAAAAAAATGTTCGAATCAAACATTGAAATATCATAACTGCCGAAGTTTCAGATTTTAAGTCATGTTTTTCGTTCATCAAAAGAAACAGAATACGATTACACAATTATTTATATTTAACACATGCATTTTATTAATTTGTTGTAAGAATAACAAAAACTGGTATCATGTAGAAATGCAAAAAATCAAATAAATTTTGAAAATTATTTTGAATACTGACTGTTACTACAAAAAGTTCACCATAGATACGCGCATTGGTGCTGAATGCTGACAGTTATTACAAATAGCTCATCATAGATACACGCATTGGTGTTGAATGCTAACAGTTATTACAAATAGCTCAGCATAGATACACGCATTGGTTGTCTGTTTTTTACCTAATATTCTTCTGTTAATATTTTCTGTCAGTGAGAATATCTCTGATTGTATCAATGGAGAATAAAACACAAACGGACTGATTGAACACTCTGTTTTTATTGGCACTGGCGAGAGCTTTAGGATGAGCCTTGACTGAATGTTCTTCGTTATATTGTGGGAAAATGAACCACTTTGTGACTTCTCATGTTTATATGTTTGCCTTTTTGTGTACATCTGAAGATAAAATTGAGAGTTGTTTCAGAAAAAAAGTTGTTAGGTAATAAATAAGGTAATGAATATATTTATTGAGAATGAGAATGACATTACAGTTGGTTATTTAACTGTCTAGTTATTTTAAAGATAAAATATTCCTCTAATCTCTCACCTCTCCATTGCTGACATTGACTCTTCAGTTGTTATTTTGTCTGCAGTCAATGCATTGCATACCAGCCATATTGTATTACAAGACTACAAACCTCTTTGATTGTTTGAATAACTCTTCAGGAATTTAATTCTCCAACTCCATCTCATTTCTAACCTCGCCTCCACTTTCTCTTCAATTTAAAAAATAAATACGAGACTCGCAGTCGTTCATTTCCAACTTCTTTATAATTAACCAAAGGGAAATGGTGTGGAAATTAATTACAAATTATGCTGACTTGAATTCCAGAATGTAATTACTCAGTTTTAGAGGATATAGTATACTGATTATTTTCATAGTTTTATTTCTTAATAGAGATAACTTAATCAACTCTATTACGTGAAGAAATATGAATGTCAGTGAGTTATTGCTCTTGCTACATTTGGATAATAAGTGTTTGTATTTTCACTAATTATGTTAGTCACCAATGGATGAATTGGTGTTACTTTTCGGTTATATCAAATATGTAAACTGGTGGTACTTTCGGTTAATATCCAATGGGGATATTAATAGTTTTCCTCTTTCTTCTCGTATCTCAATCAGGCATCTTGTTAATTTACAGTAACTTTTGGTCGGAAATCTCAACTTCTTTAATACTTTGACCTTAACTTTTAAGAGGAAAAACAAACATGAAGGTCAGAAAAAAGGAAAATAGTTTCTGAACCTTATGATTGAACACAAAATTATCACAAAGAAGTTATTTCACATCATTTTCTTAGTATACAGTATTCCCAAATGTTTTTACTTTACGAAGGAGACAACTAGTTCTTATTTCCGTAAATATAAGTATGAAATAATGTTTCCCAAATTTTCATACATCTCCGTAAGAAATTTCCACTTCGCGAAAAAATTGTAATTTTTGTTTCAAGAATTTTTGTTTACATCAACCTGGCTACTCATTGATAATTACATCTGTCAGCATGGGACAAATTTCATCAGTTAGTGGTAAACGGATATTATTAGTAGTTTATTACAAAATGTAAATTTTCAGCAGAGTTACATTTAGTTGCATCTGACATTCAGTCCGTAAAAACATACCTTCGAGAGCTCAGCTTGAAAGTTTCGTATGCAAAGTAATTAACCGGCACTCAAGAATATGTATCATCTAAATGTTATCATCTGGCTAAGCTAAAAATTAAACAGTAAATCTTACCTGTGACTAAGAAGTGAATATAGGTGTGCTATATAATTCCTATTAGTAACGTGAATTAATGAAATCGAATCCAAGGCAACCAGGAAACATTGTGTCAACATGAATACTAGATAGTTAGATGGGCAAGAGATATCCAAAATAACATTAGGGAATAACTTGTGGAAAATGTATATTCCCATTCTCATGGAATGTTACCTTTTGAAGAAGGTTGGTTCATTGTGACATCTAGTGTCCGTTAACTTTTGTTACTTGGAATAAACCGAGGCTACTCGAAAAAGTACGGAAAATGATTACTAAGGTTTATACCAAATACTAAGGATATACTACAATATTTGAATATTAAAAATTCGTACTTCCATGAACTTAATATGTAACAAAAATCTATTGACAAATAGTGATGGTATATCTAGACACTAATACTCTGTCGTAGTAGATGGTTATAACGTTTGTTAGTTACTAACCCAATGGAAAATAGGAGCAGGTTTGATGGAGCGGTTAGTCCGATCTGGGAAGTCACCTCGGCAGCCAGCGAGCAACGAGAGCGCATCGTGGGAGCCAAACTGACCGCTTTGGGGGCTAATTCTACTCCAGTGTAATTACGCTAAAGTACTCTGGACAACATTTCCTGTTTGCCTATGGTCGCTGCCTAACTGAGGATACGCAGCCCTTTGCCAAAACTGCTATAATAGTAATATAATATTACTGTCGTGGCTATGGACTGCACATCTGCAATTAGGCAGCGCGCTAGTCAAATAGGAGCAGATGCTCAGAGCAGTTCTGTGCAGCTACACCAGAGTAGAATTAGCCACTGAAGCGGTCAGTTTGGCTCCCACGCTGCGCTCTCGCTGCTCAATAACTGCTGTTGTGACTACCCCGATTGGCTTAACCGCTGCCTCAAACCTGCTCCAATTTTCACTTGGGAACTTCTGAAGTGCAGTGGTTCTTTTTGAAATCTCTGATAGCAGCTAGGATTTCTGTAAGTTAATTTGAATATAATATTTTAGACAATGTAATTAGAAGGGTATTATTATTTTCTGTAGCTAAATTGACTAAATATTAGAGATTCACCTAGACTAGTGCTCTCAAACAACGGACAAAGATATCATGGAAGTTTTAACACTAATTGGAAAACTATCTCATTTGAGTAAAGCAAGAGACAATTAAATTTCAGTCAGAAGCAAAGAACTTAATTACAGTGTTTGGAACAGAAAGTACGTATCTCTAATTACCATCAGAGTGGCAATTTATTTCTCTGCTAAAATGCAGTCTAATGAGAATGGAAGTTCAGGAATTGGTTTGTATATCACAGTGCTTTGAATCATTACTAACAGGAGAAAAAATGCTTATTGTGTTCAACAAAAACTTAGTAAACTCTGTTCCAGTATTCATTTAATGGAATGTTAATTCACGCACAGTTTACTAATAATTATTTTTCCTTTACAATGTTCATTATTGTCTCCTGAAACTCTAGTTGCAGTAAATAGATATATTGAATTTCTTTCAGTTCCCCTGTGTAAAGTTATACCTTTTCTTAATCAATTGGAAGGAACTGTTAAATTATTCATTGTTGAATGCTTAAGCTGTCTCAAGTGTATTTACTCCAAAGGTAGAATTGATATCAAAATTCATAAAAGTGATTTTAGAAACTTGAAAAGGTTCATTGGGATTTTTTCTTTTGAACTATTAACTGTTCTACTATGAATGAATGGAGGCGAGAGGACATTTATAACTCATTGTTTTACCTCCACGATAACAAAAACTTTAGAGGGGGAAAATAGAGGGAAAATATCTTCTGAATATTCTGCAGTTGATATTTATAAATAATTAGTTACCCTACTCCTCTCTAGTACCATTAGTTCACTTTTAACCTTCTTGTTAAAAACTATTTTATAACTCTTCTGAAATTCTTCAATATCATTTTCTCACTCTTCCCTAATAATATAAATATATCTTTTACTCATTTAAATTTCTCTTAGTTATTTCTTTTTATTCTATTTTAAGTATTCAGAGTGCAGGATATTCTTAATTAGAAATGTATGTTTGGGATCGAATTAACATTATTTAGTTCTCCTGATAACATTTTTGACATAGTGAAGAATGTGGTCAAATGTTTGCCGAACAAAAATATTTGTTCAAAATTTTTTCTCTGGAATTTTCCCACTTGTCCATAGATTTCCTAATGTTTTATCCTCGTTATCTGCTATACACCTAGCAGCTGGAATACCTTCTGAAATATTGATTGATGTGTTATATAACTGTTGACAACTATATTCTTGTAAATTTTCACAGATTATCTTTGCCCATGTTTATCATCATTATTACTGTATAGAAATGATAAGTGGTACCATTTTTGAATTAAAACATTTTTATTTAAAAGGAGTTATTAGCGTAAATATATATATATATATTATGTTCATTAGAAAAGACAAAATCCCTGACTAACAATCTATTGACACTAACAACACAGTTGAACAAAGTTATCAATTCTAGTGTTAGCAATTAGGGTGTGGATGCGACTCTTCAGATTATCTCTCCAAACTAAAAGCGTAAGCTCATTTGACATCAGTTTTCGGAGAGGATTTGTCAACAATATCATGTGGATATTGTCAGGAAATAATTCATCATTTGATTACGTAACACTGTAACTACAATCAATTGTAAAATTATATTGAAAATATATATTATATTAGTATCAATCAGAATATTTATTTTATATTTTATCTTTCTAATTTTTCCTCTAAAACACAATAATTATTATTATGTAATTTTTTTTTGAAAAAATAGTCTGACAACAGTTGCTACCAATAGAGCTTCAATTAACCATACAATGCAACAAAGAGAGCATTTCCCTATATAATGGTAGATATTTTGCAGATGAATGTAGACACTACAAACAGGTTTTTTTCAAACTCTGTTGCCAAATAATGTGAACCTATCGTCTGTTTGTTTGTTGTCCAAAACTTTATACAAACAACTCCCTAAGATTTGGACTAACGTGTTCTGAATGACTGATGACAGTTTGAATAATTTGTATTTCACTGAAGAAGAGGTACAGAAGTTTACAATCCTTGATTTGATCTAGTTATTCATTTTACCTGATTGGAAAAAGTGTCGAAAAACGCTCGATGCTTGTGATAATTTTGTAAAAGAAATAAGGAAGTTCAAATATATTGTTTTGATGAGATCTAGAGTCCCAAGATCATATTTTTCTATCTTTGAAATTATAACATGATTTTTTTCTGTTTTCTATTAAATGTAACTAACTATTCTTCAATTATTGTTAGAATGAAATTTTTTAAGATAAATTATAACCTTTGGACATCATTTTTTTTCTAAAAATTGCATCGATCATGACATGTACTATAAATTTTCCTCAACTCTAAACCTAATGAGTTTGACGAAAGTTTTCTAGGCACATCTTTTTTTAAATTACTTCATATCTTTCTTTTACTGGCCTTCTTTGACTTTGTTCCTACATAAATACCAAATATATCTTTGTATTTAAAAGTTGGAAAATTTTTTACGTATCGGCGTAAATCAGTTTAAATCAGGTAAATTATGGATTTTATTATACTTTGGTGAGGTGTGGCAACCTGAAATACAGTTTGGTTCAGACGTTTTCATCAAGAGAAGATAAATGCGTGAGCTGTGATTTAGTCACCCTCCACCCAATCACAGCTCTGCTCTCTCAGTTGCCAATGTCTTACATACCTGTGTATTTATTTCCCTTATATGTTCATTGTTCGATATCCTTACTTGAAATTTGGTACACATTAGTTTAGTAAATTACATTTTCCTAAATAAAATTATTCGCAATGAACTATTTTTTTCTATTTTTTTTTTCTAAATCTATTCTTAGTGGTAGTAAGTGCTTGCGTTGATTCACACCATCGCTCCGGTCACGCTCTGCTCACGCTTCAGTTGCGGTTCTGTCCAATATTCTTTAATGTGTATCAGGTAAAGCATTCACACTGGCAGTCACGATTCAATCTGAAGATATTTTGACCGGAGCATGGGAGGAGCGTTGCCGGTGTGAACTACCTCAGCGCTCCAGTCACGGTCCAGTTTTATTATTTTAGTGTTATTTTCTTAAAAAGTAAGCATATTTCTCACTTTAGAGGTTTAGATATACATCCAGTTTTTCTCTAGGAGTGATTGCTTTTTCACTGTGGCATGTACCTTTTTTTTCAAAAAATTCAATTGTCATTCGAAAAAAAAACGAAGAATTTAGTTTTGTCATGTATCAGATGAGGATACAACGAGTAGATATCCTTCAATCTTCCTATCTTTTAGCATAAGAAGAACTCAAAATATATTCTTTTTGATATTCTCTCATTCTGTTAAGTCCAATGATAATTACTGCAAATCAAATGATACGGAAGGGACGGGAGCTTGAGCTGACCGTGATCGGACCGACCAGATGAATGCACAAGGATGAGATCAGACCGGGACTGGAGCGAGAGAGGAGCGTGACCGGAGCTATGGTGCTGATTAGCCCTAAAGGTACCACTCTTTCTATCAGTTTTATTCAAGAGTGAGGTGACAGAGATTTTTTGAAGGAGGATGAAATGCTCTATACAGTAACTTTATTTCCAATATCTGAATTAGTAAAATAAAAAAAGCTACAAAATATCTCAAAATGTGCACAAAATATGGTTTCCAACAATTTTCATTAATTATGATTGATAAAAAAACTTCAATTTCAGATACCTTAATGCTATATCAAAGAGTAACTCTTCTTCTTTCAGGTTATGCTATCTCGTCTCTAAGTGAGAAAATGTGATCGTTGAAATTAACTGTAAAAATAGTTTTCCTTAATAAAACTCATTTTCTATTGGCTGTATCCAAATATTAGCACAACCATAACATTATCTTTTTGTCCTGTTGTACATTAATTAAAACTCCCATATCATGAATAAAAGTATATCTGGTTACTACCGAATACCGATCTCCTCAAACCACTTTTCGAGGATTTCAAAGTCCTCCATATACAAGAAATTAACATAGAGAGCTGGATGTTAAAACGGATGCTAATTAGTGTATTAATTAATATCTAAATATAGACACATTCAACACGTTATCCTAATTAGTTATTTAGATGCTCATCCCTTTTTGTCCCCTAAAATAACATTGTTAGTTGAAATGATGTGACCTTTCTCTCACAAAACAAACAGCCAAAATAGATCAAAGTGATGACATCAGAGACAGGTCTTAACTAGACTCCAATCAGCATTGCAGAGTGATTGTTCTACCGTGAATTAAACCGTTGGAAAATTCTTAATTTACACCGATCATAAGTAAGCAAACAAATACTGCAAGCTTTAACGATCTGTTACTTGTTGTTTCATTCTGCAGAAAGAGTTAGGGAAAATTCATCTTTCAAGCAAGTGATTGGCGGTATTAAGATGAGAAGGCCATCAAACTCAGCAAGAAGTAACGGAGGTTACATTTCTTTGCTTCAGAATCATACGATCTGACGTATTTGAGGAGTGACGATTCTTCCGGGTGAACAGAAAAGTCATTAGACAATCGTTTAGATTATTTATTAAATACAAAAAATGAAATATTATTCAAAATATCTGAATATGGACCTACATTTATATTAATGAATTTATTTCATTAACTGACAATTTGATTACACTCAGCTTATTTAACTCTTTCCATTCTCTCAAGGACTTTTTCTATCAAGACACAGAGATTATATTAGGGTATTGAAGACATTAGTCAATTCCAGCTAAATCATCGTTTCACGCAATCAATACTCAACTCTTTCATGAACAGCAGAACAAACAGTCGCCTCCAACAACGACCACCGAAAGAAAGCCATTAGGTTCAAATCTGGCTATAAATGACGCCACATTTCCTTGTTAAAGAATCTTGGAAATAGACAAAAACTACACTGCTGAGTTTTGTTCGAGGTGTTGGAAGGCGCACCATCTCATGGGTAGATGAAAGTCGAATCTTTGGAGTTTATTTTCATCTTTTCAATAGATGAGACTAAAATATTGTCAGTGGTATGATCCAATTGATACAAATTACCGCCTTTTCCACGAAATTCAGAGAAAGTTCCAAGTTTTCGAGATAGCGTCTCTCACTATGACAGCATAGGTTATTTTGATGGTGGTAACTTGGTCTCAATGATTCTTGTATGTCTTCTGTAGATTTTGCAGGAAATATAATCTCATGCACGGCCGTGTCCATCTTCAGTTATTGAGAATAATCTTCCCACTCTGAAGTATCTTTTTCCTATGAAAAGGTGTGAGGAATTGCCTTTTTGTCACTTAGTGGGGAGACAACTGAAAATACTTCGTGATGATGCATATCATTGAAGTGTTGTGATCATGTTTAGATCATGTTCACCAGATGTTATTGGGGTGCATGATCTTTACAAGCTTTTCACTGGGGTGCATAATCTTAACAAGCTTTTTACTGGGGTGCATGATCTTAACAAGCTATTTACTGTAGTACATGATATTAAAAAGAATAAATGAATGAATGATAGGAGTAATTAAAAACTCTTATAAATATTATAATCTATCGAATAAAATGATAAAACAATTGCAAACAATAAATGGTTTATTAAGACTGTAGATGAATCGCTGTTCATAAGGGGAAGAACTATTTCTTGAAATACTTTGTGAGCCATATTTGAAAGGTATAAAAGATTATGTTAACTCCAATATATAATACCCATTGTTGTTTCACAGATACAGATACAGAGGCACTGCACTCTTTGGAGTAATCTTTTTTACTGGCGTGCATGATCTTAACAAGCTTTTTACTGGGGTGCATGATCTTAACAAGCTTTTTACTGGGGTGCATGATCTTAACAAGCTTTTTACTGGGGTGCATGATCTTAACAAGCTTTTTACTGGGGTGCATGACCTTAACAAGCTTTTTACTGGGGTGCATGATCTTAACAAGCTTTTTACTGGGGTGCATGATCTTAACAATCTTTTTACTGGGGTGCATGATCTTAACAATCTTTTATATGGGGTGCATGATCTCAACAAGCTTTTTACTGGGGTGCATGATCTTAACAAGCTTTTTACTGGAGTGCATGATCTTAACAAGCTTTTTACTGGAGTGTATGATCTTAACAAGCTTTTTAATGGGGTGCATGGTATTTACAAGCTATTTTCTTGGATGCATGATCTTTACAAGGTTATAATGGAGTGCATGATCTTAACAAGATCCAAGTGTTGATTACTACGATGAATTCCTAATCAATATCAATTCTTTCAATGGCTCATTATTCTCTTAATATTTTTCATTTTAACTTGTGTTATTCACTCTCTCCTATGAAGTATTTTAATATTAATTTGCTTGTTATTTAGTCTATCAATTGATGTTTTTCAAATTAGATCAGTGGGAACCAAAAACAAATAAAATTCACATGAATGAAATCTCAAAGTGAATATCAATTCAAATTTGATGTTATATAATTCAATATAACGCCACTCATCGTTACATATTTATTTATGGGCATTTACGGCGACAACAAGCTGGTAATACGATCATTTTGAGCCTTGAAAAAAACAAGTCAATGAAGTGGGGAGTGAAGAGGAGTGAATTAAAATGAAGGGGAGTGAATGGGAGTGAAGGGGAGTGAATGAGAGTGAAGAAGAGTGGAGTAATAAGTTAAAAAATCACAGAATAATAAATACATCTTAATATTATATAATAATAGAGAGAATCATGTTACCTTTTAAATCAATATTTATTGATACATTAATAAATACATTGAGTAATTTTTTTTTTTGGGGGGGCTTTATGAGGTGTTTGAATGTGGTGAAGAGGCAGCCAGAAGTGAAGGACTTGCCGAGATATTTGCTGACCTGACCCTCAAGAATGAAAAGAATAGAATTATTATGACAGAATAAGATAAAAAGAACTTATGAAATAAGTTTATAGAATAAGGAGTTACCTATATAGTTTTTAATTAAAATCCCGGATTGTAGCCAATTAGGGAGAGACCTCCAGGGTGTGAACCTTGCCTCCCATCTAGTAACCACGAGAACTTGCATAATACAAGAGAGAAATATGCTATGCTAGAGCTTCTATAAATTTTTCTGTAGGACCAACCATCATCGAGTCTATGGACTTCTCGTAGGAGGACGCAAAAACAGGTCTTTCGGCGCCCACTGGTGAGGGGTATCCTAATTTAAATAAAATACAGTAATAATATATTTGGAGTATTTTACACCTTATGTCAAAATCTCAGCTCAATCGGACGAGTATTAAATGTAGCTAGCAAAACCAGGAGACGATCCCTTTTAATGATGTAGATTGTAAAGAGTCCAATAAATTATTTCTAATTTATTTAATGAAATCATTTATTGAACTCATACTAGAATTAGTATCCATGATAACATCTGTTAACATATTTATCCTAATTATTAGTAAAAAAATTATATTTGGCTGGTTAATGGCTGGCAATTCTTCATTATTATTTTATTATTGGTGTATATTTATTCAGTATCGTTTTATTAATGGAATTATATCCAAAAATCCATAACATACACAATCTTGTTACACATTCAAAACTTTCTTTGGTCTGTGAAGAGTTGAATTTTGAAGTAAGAAAAACAGTTCTCGGATAGTAGACCTTAGCATAGCTTACTCGACCAATCAAACCTTCAGAATTTCTCAGTTTCCTAGCACTGTTAGCCTATAAAGAGTTGTACAAATACTCGTTAAAAAGTACACTTTTACATTGATGATGTTTAATTTATTATTCCCAGACAATATAAACTTTTTTAGTGGAGAAAATATAAACTAACCTTTTTTTTTCTACGATAATTTTCTATTAATATTTAATTAACGGGAAATTCTTCTCCATTTCGTGAAATCCTTTAGGTCGAATTATAAATTTATTAATTCATTAAAACGAAGGAATAAATTAAAGGTATTTATTTGTAGTGAAGTTTTCAATAGATTATACTAAATATTAAATAATAATGAGAGATGTCTGGATATAATTTATAAAATTTTGCATGTATTTAAATAATAGAAATGCCATGGAAAAAACATTGGAGGAAATATATTAAAATTATTAGAGATCTGAAATTTATGAGTGATGAATTAATTTAAATAAAATTACAGTGTCTCTCTAAATGTGTCTCTTCATGTCTCTCTAGACTCTACAGGAGTTTTTTCATCACTTTCTTCTCTGTGTTTCTTTTGTTTGTTCAAAAGTTCGTACTTTTCCTCTAAAAGCTTTTTTGTTTTCTTTACAAATTGAATTGTTTCTAACCATTGAGAAATATCCAGAGGAAGGTAAAGAGGTTCTCTCTAGAAGACTCAAATGAAGAAATTAGTGTGGATTTGTACCTTCAAATAATAGTCTATTGACAAAATATTAATGAGAAAATGACACTAAATGGATCTCTTGGAATTATTCTGTTAAATAATTTTTTTTTATTTTGTTGGATAGATGAATTTGTATGATTTGATTATTGTAAAGAACTGTATCCATAGTACAATATTTTCATCCTTCTATCGTGTCTAAATTGCGATATTTTCACCCCTCTAAATTATCTTTAGTTTGATATTTTCTGTTGTGTGCTGTATCTTTTGTCTGATTTTTCCTGTCTCTGATAGTTTATCTTTATAATAAAATAAGATTTTGTCGTTAAATTGGGGGAATGAGAGTTAATCAGCTTTTGCTATATTTATTATCATCTACAATCACAGCAAATGGATATAAGATTTTCAAGTGTTCACTATACCGTTACTACTTAAAACTGATATATCAGGAGTCATCTACCCAGAAGGGGCACAAACCTTCCCTGGTCTAATAAATCGGACTCTTCTGGTTCTTGACATGTAACCAACTGAACTAAAATGTTTAGTGTGTACTCACCACTACTACCCGAAGATCTACAGTTGCTAACGATTTAAAAATAATCTAATTTATATACTAAAATTCACTGAGTTAACCAAATACAGTTTGGCTAGCATATCCACTTGGAATGTTAATTGGTTTAAAGTCCTTACCTGATAATAGTAAAATATCCATTAAGCAGTCATTATAATTACCGATAGAATCTAACAGAGTGGGTTACGTAAATACACTAATTACTTTTTTACATTGTAATTCTCTTTGAGATTTTAACCTCAAACCATTTGCCACATATACTTCCCCTTTGGTGAAATATAATGTAAGTTAATTTTCAATTTTTAAAACACTCTAACATCAATGTATCTATAACCCCAAAAGTACTTTATTAATTAGAAATAATTATAAATTATATAGTATAACTTATAAGGTTTATATACTTAATACTTTCGTTATATTCCTAATAATATTGTCCTTTTCTATCCTAGTCCTTCACACTGCTTTCGTAGCTTAAACATTTAATTTACGTTGCATTTACACATATGATGTTGCCGTGTAAATCAATTAAAATCATTTGTGATGTAATTATATAAATATTCAAAAGTATTTGATTAAATAATCGACCCATAACTAATAATAAACATAAACTTATCCTAAGTTATACATAAGTGATCTTTATATTTCCAATTG